>JAWQFJ010024813.1:0-10000 GCA_034096865.1 Theodoxus fluviatilis
CACGACACTCATTAAGAATGCACATGATTAACAACAAGCGCAAATACTTGCAGCCAATGCAAATAGTCCACTCAAAAGTGCATGTGTCTTCGGGACAAAGCGCGGGAAATTATCGAGGTGTGATCGATTATGTTGGGAGGATTCATATTTGCTTTTGACGATCTGCAAGGCGAGTCTTCGTGTTTAACAGAATGTGTTGCTTGCCTTTGCGGTCGTACAAACACCTCTTTACGCCGCGAGTTCGGCTGAGAAAATACTCAAGATTGCAATGAGCACACACAAGGAGGAAGCAGATTTTGCATTTGAAAAGAGGAGAATGTGAAGAATCCACACAGACTTCTATCTCACCAGAGACGATGGTCGGGGCAGTGGTGGCGAAGGAGGCTTGAAATATGAATTTGGAGAATTAGGTTCCAGTATCTTCGTCACATGAAATGAAAACTGATGCTTCGCAAGGAAACACAATACCGTTCGCCTCATCACAAGTGCAAGCAAACTCACCCATATGCCGTTCTTCCTTACTTTTTTTTCAGGGTTTTCCCCCACCGTGACCATGCACTCATGCAGAACGCGACGAGATAGCACTGCGGGGGTGGGGATGGGGGGGGGGGGGGATGGGAGTGGGGGGGGGATGAGAGGGGGGTGGGGGGCTGTCATGGTGATCTCTATATTTTAGACTAGGTCTTTTGCACGTCATAGTCTGTAAACATGCGTTCACATTGTCATACAGAAGGGTAGATGCATCACATGTGTTCTCCAGTTATAATCATTCACGTACAGACAACATTACGACGCAGGGTTGCAGCAAGGATGGAACTATCAAGATATTTTATAACCCATATTTCTCCCGTTATAGGGAGAGAAACATGGCACTCCGCCTCCCACATCTTCAAACCTCGCCTGGCCTATCTCCGCCTGTCAAAAGACAGGGTTTCATCAATCTGCTTCTTTACCCGTCTGTTTTCTCCGCCTCATTGTCACCCATCTGCACATTCTTCCAGTTCTTTTGAATTTTTTCTCCTCGGGAGTTTCGGCTTCCATACAACAGACATCAATCATCTCAAAATTGTCCGAGCTATCGGAAAGCGTTTGTGGTGTGTGTGTGTGTGTGTGTGTGTGTGTGTGTGTGTGTGTGTGTGTGTGTGTGTGTGTGTGTGAGTGTGTGTGTGTGTGTGTATTTCTCGTTAGTCTGGTTCAATGCAACATCAGTCGAGGCTACCTTGATGGAGTGTCCTATTCTTGATGTATTTATGAGGAACGACTCATTTTGTAACGGTACTGAAAGCGGGAAACCTCCAAAGCAAAGCAAGCATATCAACGGGGAATAAATGAGTGGATATATGACGTTATTTAGCCCCTCAGCCTTCTTAGAGCGTGTACGGCAAAAAACTCGAAAAGACCCTTTACAACCTATAATTTCACATGTATAAAATACAGTAAACGTGCCCTTTGTGGCAATAGGTATAGATAAATAATGCAGTAATATCAAAATCATCACAGAATTGTTATAAGTTTTCATGTAGTGAAGTAGAATATCAAAATCTCTCATTAACAGATATCTTTTGACATCTTATCACAGCTGCAGGACTTAAAAAAACGTCCAAAGAGACCTAGACATTCTTCTAAAACAGGAAAGGTCACGGTACTGGACCAGCTTGTGCTATACAGTCAACCTGCACCGACAGGCAGCACATTCTGTTGGAGGCTTTGACTGTTAAAAAAATCAGTGAGCTAAAAAAAAGGCCATGTCTGGCCATGAACCGCGGAACACAGCCTCGTCTTATCGAGAGTGAAAGGGAGAAGTGCCTCTCTCTCCCCGAACATGGAGAAATCCGTGAAGTTTATAATAATACCAGCACAATCTCAGTCGGTCTGACACAGACTGAAAACATATTTGACATAAAATGGTTTGAGGTCGCTCTCAGGGATCATACTAGCTAAAGGAGAAAGGGAGAGAGCAGACTTGACAGCTTGATGTCACAGTGGAAGATCTGTGATGACAGCGATGCCACCAAGTCTTACATGGGTCCAGGAAGAAGAACCCGACCCCTGTGAAGGCGTTGGTGCCCGGGCCCGTGCCGATGGAGAGGTCGTAGCCTGCTGCCCAGTAGGTGATGCCTCCAAAGACCACGTCCACCACGTTCTTGACCATGATGTTGACATCGTTCTTCCTGCTGGCCGTGCCGCTCTCCAGCAGTCCAAACCCTGCATGCCCATACGCATACAGCGTGATTGTGGTGGTGGTGATAGTGGTGGTAGTGATGGTGGTGGTGGTGGTCGTAGTGGTGGTGTTTGAAGAACACGTAGCATTGTCGGTGATAGTACAATTAGCAACAATGGTAAAATAAGTCGTTGTGGTTGCGGTGGCGGTAGTATCAGTACTAGAAACAATTATTCTTGCTGTTATGGCCGCATCTGTAGTTGTTACTGCTGCTGCTGCTGCCGCCGCCGTCACAATGTTAGTAATGACTCGAAGCAGCAGCAGTGATGAATGTGATGGAATCAGCTTTAGGAGTATATGTTTTGGGTTAAAGGGTGGTAGTAGCTGTTGCTTTTGTAGAACTAGAGGAAATAATGGTGCGTAACTGAGCATCATGTAAAACATCACACTTGTGCAAATTGAAACGAAAAAGTTAAAAAATGTAAAACTGGCAATTGCAAGTTTAGGACAATCCAAAGGTGAGACTCCCGCGATTAATGAAGGACAAGGTTCTCCTATGTTCACCTTCGAAGCTTCAAGAGAACGAGCAAATAATTCTGACTCAAAGCAGCTTTAGAGGTGGCACCCACAGTACCCCAGCAGATCTTTAGACACAAGAGAGAGGAAGAGAAGGACATGACATCATCACGACAAGCACTACCTGACTGCATGGTAAAGATGATGAAGGATGACGTCAGAATCCAGGTGGCGTCATCCCACGGGGAGCCCGCGCGGGCCGCGGCAGTGGTGGCGTTTTCTCCCCTGGCGGTGGCCTCGGTGGTGATGTTCGTGGAGGCCATCGAACCCGCTGTTCACCTGTGCTCATTTATTGATAGGTGGAAACTTTCACAGTCAGAACATGTCGCAATAACGTAGGCTCTCAACATGCTTCCGCGACCATAAAATAATGAGACAGGAAAATGTTGTGAGATGTTTAAACATTCCTGTCAAAGAAGAGCTTATTTGTTAGATGATCGCGTGTAACAGAGTAAATATTTCCTTGTAAAAATATCATCGGCATATTTCAACCCTGCAGTTTTGAACAAGGTGTATTTAGATATCACCAGCCGTTCATAACCGTGTTCCTCCCGGAACAAGAAACACATCAATGAAGAAAATGGTAGAATACGGCACGCTTTCTTCGCCACTCTCCTGACATACTGCTCGAACTCACAGATTATCTGTGAAACCTTTGAACGGTAATCCATTCCACTGACATTGCCATAGATGTTCAGGGAAAGCAACATTTTTGTGTGCAAATGATCATTAACAAACTACAAAGTCGATGAAACGCCCAGATAGGATTAACTTATCGCACGTGTCACCTTGTATCAGTAGACATAAACTGTCTTAGCAAATCTATTCAGGAGGGGAAATATATCTTGATGCTTACCTACTAAAATGTCGATGAAACCACGGCGATGAAACCCCACAAAAACTGAATTGAAAGTAAAACAGTTCCTGGTAATCAATATGAAGAGCACAGCTAAGAGTTAATGCGGTGCGGCTCACCTCGTTAATCCCTAATACCATCCCCTTGTGGGTTGGGGGGTTAAGAGTTGACCCACCGCGTCTCCCAACGCGATTCGTAAAAGGCGAATAAATATGGACATCGTGATTTGATTTACGCGTACACTGAACTATTCTTGTGATTTTCGAGCTTAATGACATTGCATAGCCTACAAAGGACGTAAAACTCACCCATACTTCCATCCTCAGTGCCAAATATGCAAAGTAGTTACATTGGCACGTCATGACACTGGTATCGTGGCGTCAGGGACAAGCCGTTCCGTGCCATTGTCTGGTACCTGATATTCACGCTGCTTAGTATTAGAGACGTACAGTTTGTACCAGCATGGCAACGGCATGCAGGACTTGAATGGATTGCTTTATCCTACACTGCTGGATAGTCCTTTCTGATGTTTGCTTCGATCTTTTCCTGAAGTTCCACTGGGTCGAAGTAGTTTGAGTGTGAAAAGTGCATGCATTGAATTGCGACTGACAGATAAGACTTGAAAGCACCTAAGTGTTTAGAGAGCCGGCATGTTCTGGAGAAGTGCGGGAGCAGTTTCAAAAGGCAGACAGACAAATAGGCTCTAACTACATGGGATGTTGAATCGGGTCATTAACTTGAAACTACAGATTTCCTTCCTCAGGCCAAATGTTCCCAGGTCCTGGATGCTCTGTTTTCCCCACTGGAGCGGACAATTATCACTCTGATGAGAGATAACTGACAATAAACAGCTAGGAACAAAGCTCGTCGTGTGAATTGTTTTCATGCAGAGTGGCTGCCATATTGACAGGGAGTGTGGAGAGAAGGCCTTTCATTTCTTCATGCAGAAAACTATTCGGGTGCCTATAAAATGCTTAGCCCATCTCCCACAATATCTGTTCTATTTCTTCCTCTTTTTTCTGTCTGTTTGTCTGTCCGTCAGTCCGTCCGTCTGTCCGTCCGTCCGTCTGCCCGTCTGTCTGCCCGCCGCCCCCCCCCCTCCCACCCCTTCCCCCTCTCTCTCTCGCTCTCTCACCCACCCCTCCCCTCTCTCTCTCTCTCAATATGTGTGTGTATGTATGTCTGTCTCTCTGCCTGCCTGCCTGTCTGTCTGTCTGTCTGTCTGTCTGTCTGTCTGTCTGTCTGTCTGTCTGTCTGTCTGTCTGTCTGTCTGTCTGTCTGTCTCTGTCTGTCTGTGTCTGTCTGTCTGACTGTCTGTCTGTCTGTCCGTCAATCCGTCCGTCCGTCCGTCCGTCCGTCCGCCCGTCCGTCCGTCCGTCCGTCTGTCTGTCTGTTTGTCTGTCTGTCCGTCTGTCTCTCTTTCTAACTCTCTGGCAGTGTGTAAATACAACTTCTGCTTATCCTGCCCCTCGTCTAATTCCTGCTTTTTACAGTCACTGCCGCAAGGAAACAGGCCAAAAATACTAAAAGCAAAGATTGCATTGCCAGAGGTTGAAGATCCAACAGAGGCTTAAAACAATTGTACGAATCCCATAACAAATGTTATGTGAACAGTGCATCGGGTGATATGGTTCTACTGCGTTTTCATGTATATCGGAAAGGTATATAAAATGGAATCGAGAGCGATGAGAGAGGCAAGGTTTTACCTTAGAAGAAAACTGTAATTCTTTCAAAATTCATTCCTACTTATTGTGTGTTTAAACTACAACAAAACTCCTATCAAGGCCGAAGAGACGCTTGGTTGTGAAAGGCAGTCAAAATAATTCTTGGCAGTTTGTGACGATTCGTAATGGTTGAATGAAATCACGGGTCGTACTGCCACTGCATACAGTGGTACACGGACAACGCTTTATCACGTGACACGTTTTTGTCGTGGTGAACATAGACTGTGCTGCGATAAGGCCAAAAGAAAAACACAGTTGTGGTTACGGTAAAATGGAAATTAGAAAAGGCTCGGTCGGTCGGTCTGAACTTTTTAAATATACTTTTTTTTAAATAGAAGAGGCCAGATTGAACATAAATCACAATTTCTCTTTCGCCAAATTTTTATTAAAAAAAATTAGATAGTGGATTCCCTGAGTGCTCAGGACAGGGAAGATGGGATAGCATACAATTCGTTTGTTACAGTCGATTCATTCATTTGCACGATCGAAAAAACGTTTAGCGCCTGCAGAACAAAACTGGGTCGGTCGGGTTACCGTAACCTCAACCATTTTCTCTTTTGGCCTAATGCCAGCTACTGTTTACGATTTGTGACTGGCAGTAATAATTATTTATTGCTCAAACTTCAGAATTTATTTTGGTCACGTAATGCAGCATGGCATTGGAAAAGATCTAAAACAAAAGTTATACTGCTGTGTCAGCAGATGACACCGAACAGTTCATTCTGTACATTAAAGCAGCGATGAAGGAAACGTTATGCAAGTGCTTTTATACATTCTCATATACACACATTACGTTTGACATGGAAAAAGAGCAAACTCATATTTTAATGACACAAGAGTGCAAACTCTATTTCTCGCAAAAACAATTTCCCCACCTGATTCAGCTATTAAAATATTCTGCTCTTGAGCTTGCAAATCATCGATGACGAAAACTCTCTCTCTCTCTCTCTCTCTCTCTCTCTCTCTCTCTCTCTCTCTCTCTCTCTCTCTCTCTCTCTCTCTCTCTCCAACACCCACTTACCCCCACTCGTCTCCACACCTTGACAGCTCTTGCATGCTCTTTCCCTCGTCTCATTCACGCGCTCTACGAGTAATATCCGACTGATTGACCATTCATGCTCCCCGCCACCTCTAAACCCCTCCCATTCCCCATCTCAACCCATCCTTTCATCGTTGGAGCTTATGTATCAACACAATAATCAAGCGTTATTCGGCAGAATCGAAATGTTACCAAACAGACCGCAGGAGCGTGCGGTAAACGCCAATCAGTCAATGTACGCTATGGTTTCAAATATCGTAAGTTTCATGGGCGAATGTTTTCAAAATGAAATATGTCATCTGTTACTCAGCCAGTCTGTAAATTGTACTATACGTGCCTGTAATGATTGTCGTCTTCAGATCTTACTGCTACGCAGAATTCGTGACGAAGTTGTTTACCTACAAGCACGAAGAGGCCAACAGAAGTATTGTCCAAGTTAGGTTTCACTCAACACAGATCGATAAGCAATCCCCGCTGCGAAAACAGACTTGTTTCCCTGGACAGAGCCAAGTACATGTACACTTGCCTTAAGATACTGGCCAGAGGAGATGATGCGGGATACACAACCACTTTGCCCGCCAGGGCGCGCTGCTCGGACGGCGGCGAATAATGGTTGACAGCGCGACACAGCAGAGGCAAAGTCCCATCACGATCCCTGCTGCGCTTGTGGCTCCCTCCCGGACAGTTCCACAGAAACAACGTGAATAATACGTGGTGCTGACGCCCAAGTCAACCTAAATGGCTGGTGTGCAATCTTTGCTCAGCCACGGACAAGGGAATATTTAGGATGAAGCGGCTGAAAGAGGACGATGTTGTCAAGTCGACCCGGAGGATTGACAATCGGTACTGCAGGGTCAATCAATAACTTTCCATTCGTCACCATGACAAATGAATTCATGACTATGCACAATTCATCTAGGCCTCTTCGCAAAAGTTTGTACGTTTTGACCTCTTATTACGATAAAATGATTATTTTGTGTAGCGACCAGTGACGTAACGAAAGAGGAAAAAAAACTATTTCCAGCAAATTTATTTTTCCTGTGTGCTAATGATACTGATCACTGATCGTTTACTTTGCCAATCAATTTATTTTGCAGAATATCAAATGTGGAAGTGTTCTGTCAGTACAAAAACATCGGCAAAGGTCATGTGTGCAATATTCTGGAGCACACACCGAATGAAAAAAAAGTTGTCAGAATTAAGTGCGCGACTGACAAAATGATGAGGTTATTTCTCCATCATTGAAAGTTAGCATATTAGTGTCCTCTTCTATATCAATGCCAGCAACACGCTTCGGTGCGCAGCAGACCCTTTGATACAGGCTTAACCAGAGGAGAAGCACATTTTCCAGGTTTAAGAATAGTGAGCGAGCGAGCAAGCGAGAGAGAGAGAGAGAGAGAGAGAGAGAGAGAGAGAGAGAGAGAAAGAGGGAGGGGGGAGCGAGGGAGGAAGGGAGGGAGGGAGGGAGCGAGGGAGCGAAGGAACGAGAGAAGGAGAGAGAGGGAGGGAGGGAGGGAGGGATATAAGGAAGGGAGATAGGGAGGGATATAAGGAAGGGAGGATGGGAGGGAGAAAGGGAGGGAGGAAGGGAGGGAGGAAGGGAGGGAGAGAGAGAGAGAGAGAGAGAGAGAGAGAGAGAGAGAGAGAGAGAGAGTGCATTATCACAGTTAGTAGGTCACATATTGTGTTAATGCTATGGCTAATGTAGCTCTCACAGAGCCAAGATGCATAAGAACCATTTGTACAGCTTTAAAACACCTGTTGTCACCCAGCAGTTGTACGGGCGATGATAACATAAAAGAAAATGTTATATACACTTAAAATAATAAGCCTATACAATGCGTACATTCTAAAGCACATATACACGATCCAGTTGTGTCCTCCTACGTACACCTGTCAATAATCCACACAAACGCATAGAATACCCCGTGTCGAGACAGCATCTGCCTAATCATCTCTATCAGACAATTTGCGTATTTTCACGGCCTAAAATATGTTCGTTGCCACAGTTTTAGTTTTCAACGCACCCTGTTCGTCTACCAAGTATCAGTATCCAGCTTTATCGGAGGAAATATACTTTGCTATGTACTGATCCCAATGGAGAGCTTGTGTTGGGCAATGAATTAAAGTTGTTTTTCGTTGTATACTTTATCATTACAGAATGGACATCATCTCACAATGGCTTCCCCCACTCTGCCTGTCATTGTTATGTAACTCGTTTATTACCAACCGACATCTTACATATGCACTGCATCATTTCTTTATATTAATCCTATTGAAATGTTTTTCACACTTTAAAGTAACTTTCATAGTTCTATAGACTGTAAATCTCTCCCTTCTACCAAATATCTCAATTAATTCCTGTCCGGAGAGCTGGAGAGAGAGAGAGAGAGAGAGAGAGAGAGAGAGAACGAATGGTTGATTGAAGAGGCCATCGGCTTATTTCAATGAGAGAGAGAGCGAGAGAGAGAGCGAGAGAGAGAGAGAGAGAGAGAGAGAAGAGAGAGAGAGAGAGAGAGAGAGAAGAGAGAGAGAGAGAGAGAGAGAGAGAGAAGAGAGAGAGAGAGATAGAGAGAGAGAGAGAGTGAGGGGGGAGGGGAGAGAGAGAGAGAGAGAGAGAGAGAGAGAGAGAGAGAGAGAGAGAGAGAGAGAGAGAGAGACGTCAGGCAGATGGGCAGGTGAGTGGGTGGGCGGGTGAGTGGGTGGGCGGGTGAGTGGGTGGGCGGGTGAGTGGGTGGGCGGGTGAGTGGGTGGGCGTGCAGGTGAGTAGGCGTGAGTAGGCGTGCAGGCGGGCGGGCGGGCGAATGGACGAACAGACTTACACAGACGAGGTGAACATGATCGATGTTTCCTCGTGTGCTTGTGTGCGTCATAGGGGTGGGAAGAGGGGTGAGAGGGGTTGGGGGATGATACAAGAAACACCACGAGAAAAGCAGGTCTAGTTGTATCAACCCAACACGTCTGGCTTTCATAGTCTGGTAGGTCAGACAACATTTGAATTCAAGTTACCAGCATTCGTATTAGTTCGTAATAATCCTCAAACAACAAAGCCAGCCATCTCACAAAATCCAGCCACTGCAGCAGCAGCAACCAGCTAAACACGTGGATCAGATTCTGTCAAGGCAGGTGTTTGCGGCCAATGACGCGATGAATAAGACACTCCTACACAACAAAAGGGAAGCATGGCGAACGCGTCGGGGCAGTTGTCATTCTCCATTATAGGGCTCTTGCCTAAGGTGCCAGAGGTCAGCGTGGTGCGCACGTAGTGCTTGGTCTAAATCATTCAGCAGGCACTCATGGCACGATGCAAAACGAGATCGAGAATGCAATCCTTACTCAGCACCTTCGACGTTTTGGTAGGAGACCTGAGGCGCGTTCCTCAAGCCGATCGATCGCCAGTCAAAAGCAATCAAACGGTGTTTCCTTTTGTTTGCGATCGCTGTAGTCATAAGCAACGTCCAATTAGTCAGTTCTAATATAATCGTTTCAATAATCATACATTGCCTGCTTTTTGGGTCCCAATTTTGACACCGCCCCCTGCTTCTTCTGTCAGCTTTTGTGGTATCCGCTCGCCGGCGTGACGATCGCTTATCAACACTTTTGGGAACGATACTCAAGAATGAAAGAAAGAATGAATGAATGAA
>JAWQFJ010024813.1:15000-19854 GCA_034096865.1 Theodoxus fluviatilis
ATCAGAAAAGAGCTCCGAGGAGAAACCCGAGTTACATGATAGACTGAGGTGCCGGGGTCGGTCGAAATACTGTTTGAAAAATAAAGAACCGTGGACAGCAACCGACAAAGTATTCTTTCGTGAGTACAGATGGCCCTGAAAAGGGCCGTTCGTAAGCGGACGTAGACCAAGGGGGGGTAGAGCCTCCCGCCCAGGGATATAGACCGCAGAGTCACAAGGACGTGGCGGCTCTGTCTCTGTGGCACTGGCAGGGCTCCGTCCCTGTTGGCAGGTATACGTCGTGAAGTACTCTCTTGGCAAGCTTTCGGAAATCTTCCTTCATCAGGCCAAGAGTTACATGATAGTAGCCATGTCGAATCATGTAGCTCAGCAGGACCAACTCACGAAAGAGAGGCTGTCGCGACAAGAATGGATGTTTCTTTGTTGCGTCGTGTGCAACGGGCTTAACGCGTTCGTAATGAATAACTCATGTGAGTAATGCTCTGTTTATTACTTGAGCAGGTGAAACTAACTACACACAACGAGCAGAGAAATATTATCTGCACAGGGGCTCTGCCACATCCTGCTGACTCCGAGAATATCATGCTTTGGCTGTATGGGAGCTGAAAGCTTTCTAGAGCTTTGCTACAACGTCGTCTGATTTGATTGCTACCCCACTGAGATGACTGCTCTTTCGCTGTGGGGCGTCTCTTTTGTTTGCCCCAGCTCTTGTCGTGCACATACGTTTCTCTGCCGTGCTGAGCTTGACCGTGCTTGCCCAAGTCCATTTAACTGTTGCACTATTTCTGTGTGAAGTTCCACACACAAACTGAAACGTATCATACGTGCATTTGAGTTATCTGTGTCTTTTTCTCTCTTTTTCTGTCTCTGCCTCCTCTTACTCCATCTCTCTCTTTCTCTCTCTCTCTCTCTCTCTCTCTCTCTCTCTCTCTCATTTAAGAAGAATGATAAGTACATCACCTAGTGTCATCTTTAGGATATTTGATGTTCAAATCCAACCGATATTACTTTATGGAGCAGAGATCTGGGGAGTGAGCAGCTGTGAAGATATTGTGCGAGTTCATCTGCACATGATAAAACGTTTTCTCAATGTGTCAAAAAAAACAACATAACTTGATGTTTTATGGTGAAATTGGACGTTATCCATTGTATATCTGTGCTGTACTACGCTGTGTGAAATATTGGCTTCGGATATTAAGGATGGTTGATAAGAGATACCTCAAAAAGATATATCAAATGATGGTGAGTACAAACAATGCAAATAATTGTTGGGCAATGAAGATTAGAGATATACTGTTCGATTATGAATTTCATGATATATGGAGACAACAGAGGGTCCATGAAGAAAACAGTTTCTTAAAAGAATTAAAACGCAGATTGTTGTGTCGCTACAACGAATGTTGTACTCTACATTACAAACCAGTGAGAGATACTCCTTTTACAAGGTATTCAAGTGCAACTCTAAGTTAGAGCAATACCTCTATGACTTGGACAAACCTATCTTCAGGGACTTGTACATTCGTTTTCGCCTGGGTATTAGCGAACTCTACGTACACCGATATAGATATAGTGAGCCAACTACGATGTTGTGTCCTAGTTGCAATGAGAGATTTGAGGATGAAATACATTTTCTATTTGTGTGTCCAGCATACGCATATTTACGAATAAGGTATCTATATTTTTGTTTTGGTCTAACTATGCAAGAAAGTTTAATGATGCGTCTCTCAAATTACGACAGGGAAAGAATAAGATATGTTAGCACTTATTTACTCCATGCATTTAAAAGTAGAAGATCTACGTCATGAATTGTGACATATGTACCCTTGTTAGTGAGTCCTTGTACTGGGCTGATGGCCTATACAATATAGTTTTCGTTCGTTTCTTTCGTTTTTTCGTTCGTTCTCTCTCTCTCTCTGTGTCTCTCTCTCTCTCTCTCTCTCTCTCTCTCTCTCTCTCTCTCTCTCTCTCTCTCTCTCTCTCTCTCTCTCTCTCTCGGAGATAGTGTATAGACAGTCACCTGTTTTTTCTGCTCCTGCAGCTCCCCCTGCTCCTGCGATTCCTCATTCTCCTTCCCCTCCTCCTTACGCCTTCGCTTCTCCTCCTCCAGCTACGTCTCTTGTTCCTCCTTCTCCTCTTCCTGCTTCTCCTTATACTGCTTCTGCTGCTGCTACTCTTCTTCCTCCTCTTTCTCCTCCTCCGCCACCACCAGCGAGTTGTAAGCGTAGATGTGATTTTTTTAATGCGTGCTAACTGATATTAGATTTATCATTTAGAGCTTGAATTTTCAATGATATTACGCTTACAACTCGCTTTTTCGCTTACAACTGTCATGAGGTCAGCGCCGATCACGGACTGACCTCATGACAAGCTGGCCAATGAGATGCAAGGAACGAAACGGCCATCTCTTTCCGTGGTTTTCATTGGTTCGAACACTGGAGTTGTAAGCGAAAAAGAACTTGTGTAATATCGAAAATTCAAGCTCTAAACCTAATATCAGCTAGCACGCATTAAAAAAAATCACATCTAAGTAAACCAGCCAGCCTAGTACTGTGAACAGATTTGAAAGCGACAGCAAGAAAAAAATAAAAAAACCTCGAACACTCAGGTCTATTCTAGGCGAAAGAACTTGTCACTGTGTACCAACCAAGCCCCTTGGAGCCGACGCGCCGCCAAGCGGCGGCAAGGGAGATAATTTCCAAAAAAAGTCGCTCATTGGCTTTCATCCAGAACTTCATTGAAGTGCAAACAGTGCGCTGAGCCTCGATGCGACACTGCTACACTGAATGCGCTCCATGACGGAAATAATTGTCTCTGTTTTGTTTTCCAAGCGGCTCTCTTTCGTCAGATCTATTCTGGTCTTTGCCTCTATAGGTCTAATGTAAACCAAAATTTCACACGACCGGTGTTCATTCCAATTTAAAAGTGTACCATCACCGAACCCTTTGACTAGCATCGATTGCAACGGACTTGGAAAGCGGTCAGTCAAACTACCCAGCAATGCCCCCACATCGCGGCCCTCTCTGTCTGAATGCAAATCAATGTCGGCATTAGTGTAGATTCACCGACGCATTACAGTAGTTCCGGGGCAAGGTGCACTCATTCGGGGCCTGTAAAAGGTAGATGCGGGAACGGAAGATGAATCACTTGGTCTGGTTTGCATCACGGGCAAGAAGACATCCTTGGCGAAGACCACTGCCTCGGTCAGGAAGCGTCGTGCTTTCGCTTTGTGTTTCTACACAGGTGTCCCCAACCGGAGACTATTGATTTTCCACTCCCTGACGCCGCATTTGGTAGAGTCGCACAATCTTCTCTAAGGCTCTCTCTCGGAGATTGGAGTCGTAAAAAGGAAGATAACCTGAGCGACACCTTCTCCAGGGCCCTCGCCGCTACTGCCAAAACCAAGGTGAGACATCAACTGTTCAACGCCAGAATTACTGCGCAGCTGATGAAGATTGCAGTGTAGCCGCAGCTGTAGCGCAGCGTGTGTAGGAGGATCTAAGTGGGTGTTGAAAGGGTGATAGCTTTCGCTGCGGGAGGGGGACACACAGGGAAAGGATGACGAACTGAACGTTGTCAGCGGCCACCAGCTTCACTCTGGGTCGTCCGTGGAAGGCGCGGGGGAAATCGAGCGAAGTCAGGGGACTATTTTTTACCGATAGGCTGGACGAGCACGCGCCAGACGACCTCCTTCCGTCAAGCGACATTTGATTTAGAGATCGGGGCGGGAAAAGACGCGACTGGAATACATATATATAGAAAATACACGAACGGCGGGAAGACGATTGCTCTGTAGTTGTTAGGCCATCTTTCGTGCGTGGCGAAACCTGTGGCGAAAACTGTTTTACTGGGCACCGCCATCGCAACGACGGTACGGACGGTGAGACATTGTTTCATTTTCGACTTCAGTAAATAGAAAGCGACTGACTGCTCCAAAGTCTTAATGGCGGTAGTTTACGTTGAAGATGGATGACGTCAGAAATACCAGCAAGAACGTGTGCAAAACTTGTTTCGGAATCCTGACGTCAATTTAGGCATCTTCTGAAGCAACACCGGTGCAACAGCGTGTAGAAAGTTAGTCACACATTTCAGCAAACGGAAGGGGCACTTGCACCACTAAACATAGTGAAGGGGTGTGTGGGTTGGTGAAACCTCCAGAAAGCTAAATTGGGACACATTGTTTTGTTTCGCGCGAAGAAGCGTTCAAAACGTTCTCTTGAGTTTCATGCTTCAAGTCGGGACTCTGTGGCATGTAATCAATGTGGACATTCAATCTTTGGATTTTTCTGGCGTAACATTTTTGCGCGCCTGCCAGCGGTGACGTCAGCAAGTCACCTACACCAAGGCTGAGTGAAACGTCATCAGTGACGTCAGTAAGTCACCTACACCAAGGCTGAGTGAAACGTCATCAGTGACGTCAGGTCTGCTGGGGTCCTTGCAGGAGTGACTGGCGTCCCTTGCATCCTAGAATGGGGACCAGCCCGTCTGCAGTGGAGGCTGTCAACGCCACCAACTTGAGGGACGGCATCATCAGGAGTCACGATGACGCTACCTGGATCCTCACCAGCGCCTTCATTGTCTTCACCATGCAGTCAGGTAGGCCGTGTCTGTAAGTCCTGTGTGTGTGTGTGTGTGTGTGTGTGTGTGTGTGTGTGTGTGTGTGTGTGTGTGTGTGTGAGTGCGCGTGTATTTGTTTGAGTGTGTGTGTGTATGTATGTATGTGTATATTTGTGTGTATGTGCGTGTGTGTGCGTGTGTGTGTGCGTGTTTGTGCGTGTATGTGTGTGTGTGTGCGTGTATGTGTGTGAGTGTGTGTGTGGATGTGTGTGGATGTGTGTACGTGTGTGTGCGTGTGTG
>JAWQFJ010024815.1:0-7500 GCA_034096865.1 Theodoxus fluviatilis
AAGTGGACAAGGGAGGGACGGTTAAGCTGAGATGGCGGAAGAGAAAATTGCAGTGCATTGTTATGCTGCATTCTTATTACACTTTTCGCTGTGCTTCGCATATCTTGAGGCGTAGATGCATAAGAATATGATTAGGTATATTTACTTGGTTTTACCATTTTAGATGGATACTACACTCTTTACAAACAGCAACTGGAAACTGTCACTAGATATGATTCATTCACGGTCGACAATGATTGTGCAGAACCGTGATGCTAGTAGATATGATCATACAGCATATACATATGAACATCTTAATAGACTTTTTTTATAGATACAGTAGGATCGCTAGAATATGGCTATTATCTGAATGGCTGTCGTGCGGCCACGAAATAGAACGAAAGGATGATGACCACGAGTCATACGGTGCTGCAGAGCAGAGAGTAGTTAGACAAGCGAGAGAGCAGTAGAGTCCAGCGTAGCAAATAGCATGCAGAGAGACAGAGAGAGACAGACAGAGGAAAGACGAAATAGAGGAGACAAAAAGACAACAGAAGAGATACAATGCAGAGTAGCAAGAAGTAACGACGAAATCAGAGAGACAGTAGAGAAGCGTGACCAGAACAAGAGACCACGTGAATGACACGGCACTAGTGGAGTGAGTCATTTGAGCCAGGTCTATTACGCCACATGAAAGAGAAAGGACCTTATGTAGAGTACGATGCAGCAGTCAATGTCCTTCAAGGGGTAGAATACTGGCACTGATATTCTAGAGCATCGATGGACACTCAATGTCTCATAGATGTATCTGAATATAAATGCATGTGAAGATACAGGCATTGCAGTACTATTTAATGACCGTGATGTCTTCAGCATATTGAGTAGAGCTGTCAGATGGATATAGCGACAGGAGGGCATCGAACGTCGATCGATCTTACATACTTCTAATCCTGGGCAAAGCTCACACAGCTATACGACTCGACTTATTGAGCTTTAGTCAATAAGACGGGACTAGACTAGCTAGTAGCGGAATCAGAGACAGATATGTAATTTCACACTCCCACGAGCAACGAGCTCCAGACCAGTGCTGAAACCGAGAGCAGACTACGATGTGGAGTGCAACACTCCTCACATGTTCATTACATGCATGGTGGGCTCCCAGCGACACTCTCCCAGCTACGAACAGAATAGGCGCAGAGATTCATCCTATGAGTCCCAGCACACCCCAGCTGACGATGAAGACAACACCTGGTCCCAGCACACCCCAGCTGACGATGAGACACATCCTATGATCCCAGCACACCCCAGCTGACGATGACGACAACACCTGTCCCAGCACACCCCAGATGACGATGAAGACAACACCTGTCCCAGCACACCCCAGATGACGATGACGACAACGCCTGTCCCAGCACACCCCAGCTGACGATGAAGACAACACCTGTCCCAGCACACCCCAGCTGACGATGACGACAACACCTGTCCCAGCACACCCCAGCTGACGATGACGACATCCTATGAGTCCCAGCACACCCCAGCTGACGATGACGACATCCTATGAGTCCCAGCACACCCCAGCTGACGATGACGACAACGCCTGTCCCAGCACACCCCAGCTGACGATGAAGACATCCTATGAGTCCCAGCACACCCCAGCTGACGATGAAGACATCCTATGAGTCCCAGCACACCCCAGCTGACGATGAAGACATCCTATGAGTCCCAGCACACCCCAGCTGACGATGACGACAACACCTGTCCCAGCACACCCCAGCTGACGATGAAGACATCCTATGAGTCCCAGCACACCCCAGCTGACGATGAAGACATCCTATGAGTCCCAGCACACCCCAGCTGACGATGAAGACATCCTATGAGTCCCAGCACACCCCAGCTGACGATGAAGACATCCTATGAGTCCCAGCACACCCCAGCTGACGATGACGACAACACCTGTCCCAGCACACCCCAGCTGACGATGAAGACAACACCTGTCCCAGCACACCCCAGCTGACGATGAAGACATCCTATGAGTCCCAGCACATCCCAGCTGACGATGACGACAACACCTGTCCCAGCACACCCCAGCTGACGATGACGACAACACCTGTCCCAGCACACCCCAGATGACGATGAAGGCAACGCCTGTCCCAGCACACCCCAGCTGACGATGAAGACATCCTATGAGTCCCAGCACACCCCAGCTGACGATGAAGACATCCTATGAGTCCCAGCACACCCCAGCTGACGATGAAGACATCCTATGAGTCCCAGCACACCCCAGCTGACGATGACGACATCCTATGAGTCCCAGCACACCCCAGCTGACGATGAAGACAACGCCTGTCCCAGCACACCCCAGCTGACGATGAAGACATCCTATGAGTCCCAGCACATCCCAGCTGACGATGACGACAACACCTGTCCCAGCACACCCCAGCTGACGATGACGACAACACCTGTCCCAGCACACCCCAGATGACGATGAAGACAACGCCTGTCCCAGCACACCCCAGCTGACGATGAAGACATCCTATGAGTCCCAGCACATCCCAGCTGACGATGACGACAACACCTGTCCCAGCACACCCCAGCTGACGATGACGACAACACCTGTCCCAGCACACCCCAGCTGACGATGAAGACATCCTGTGAGTCCCAGCACATCCCAGCTGACGGTGAAGACAACACCTGTCCCAGCACACCCCAGCTGACGATGACGACAACACCTGTCCCAGCACACCCCAGATGACGATGAAGACAACACCTGTCCCAGCACACCCCAGATGACGATGACGACAACGCCTGATTCATCACCATGCAGCACACGCGACAGACATGCTCCTAGCTCACCGACTGAGAGACAACCACCATGTACCACACATGCACACCACCGACAGCTTCGACGAGTAGCAGCGCACAAGACAGACTGTCCCAGCCACCCCGCTGACGATACAGATCCTAGACGAGACATTCGCCCTGACGAGCAACTCAGACAGATACACATAGCATGAATGACAGACAGACCAGACAGAACAGACAGACAGCACAAAGGCCCCATTCCTGACGATGACGACTTTCCCTATAGTCCCAGCACAAAGAAGCCACCCAAGCATGCTGCACGACTAGACAGACACGCACTGACTACCCAGACACACAGAACGACCAGCTTAGACGATTACGCAGAATACGCCTGTCGGCAGACAGCACGACGTCACTGGTGATAGGAGTGTCCCCGTGCCGGCACAGCACATGGTGCGCGCGTCGAGAATTGTCGAGATGCTGCAGATACAATATAGCTAGGACCGCACGCGTACAGCACGGTGTACGAAGGGAAAGATAGCAGTACAGACAGGCAGCGCACAGTGGCTCTTGGAGTCATGGAGACACACAAGACAGATCACGACAGACAGACAGACACACACGTACCGTACACACAAGCACGCACATGCTGTACAGATAATGGGAAATAGATGACGGAAGCTGCTATGGCATCGTATGTTGGTGAGTCAAGGGCGAAGTAACAAATGGGAGGAAAGTGAAGGGTGAAGGGTAGCGACATAGAGCGGGCATCAACTTCGCCGAGTTGTGGCAAGTCAAGAGTAACCTGGTCGGCAAACCCACACACACATACAGCAACCATAGGCTACATGTGTCAGAAGACAGCATTCAGTGCACTGACACACGCTGGGCATGAGCAGGCTTACAGCATGTCTGCGAACAGAGTCATTGACACATTGCACTGCCTTGCCTACTCGCTGACACACATCAGGGATCGCAAACGACAAAGCGACATTGCAGCCCTACTACATCTACAGACTAGTGGACGCAGCATACAAGCGAAAGCACGTCTTATGCATTCAATGCACCCATGTTGTCAGCTATCTAATACGAGCTCTAAGAATAACATCACATACTTTCACACGTGCATTGGTCACATCTAGTCAGTCACAGACGAAAAAGCGACGCAATGGCATGCCTATGACGCGCAACGACAAACACCACAACAACATGCAACACGCAAAAAAAAAAGTGAATAGGCAGAAAGCGATTTATACACATAGGGAGCAGTACGTCAACCAGGCGAGGGCAAAGGCGACTTGACGTGACTGGGAAGATCAATAGGGTAGGTCACTGGCTGCTATGAGTCACTTAGCTAGCGTATTTCTAAATGATGACATACCGTGGTCTGCAGCACTACAGGATAGCATGTTCGTCACGTAATCTCGCGGGCTCAATCTCCATTACTATGGCCATATATTTATATTCTACTTCTGCTTGCATTTCCTGCTGATCAGTGAAAGAACGCTTTGGGGCGAGCTATACTCGCAAGACAAGCCCGGTTGCCAGACTGCCCGCGCATAACTTCGCTCTGTTCTCTGCATTGAGGCGGCCTGATCTGTACGGCCATTTCGCCGTCCATGGTAAAACAATGGATAATAAAATCTTGAGCAGCGGACCTCCCGATGATGAAATTGAGATATCTCTTTAGTGCCTTGGTGACATATACAATGAGCTCGAACGTGGTCGACATCACCCTCGGATGCTGATATTAGATTCAGCCCCCCTTCAGATGTGTTTCTGCGCTCGCAGCACGCGCTAGAGATAAATCATCGGTTCACCTCTCGATCTCTCCAAAATTCTCGCTGTTCTCATCGCTCTCGATGCTCATCTATTACATCTCTCTCTCACATGATGCATTGCTATTTCTGGGGCGTTAGTAAGAGGAGTGCAAGGTCAGAGGGGTGAGAGAGCGCGAGGGGGGGGGGGAAGAGCGGACGTAGCACTAGGCGAGAAATTCGACGGGCAAGGCGTGCGCGAAGAGGGTAGGACGGGAAAGAGAAAAAAGAAGAGAGAAGATGACGTCGTCGCAGGTGTGAGGAGTCCTATGCGGTGCGGACGTGCGTTGGGGCTCGTGCCTCATTGCTGCCACGCAGCGTATACTAGCACAAATGGGGCATATCATCACCTAGACTACACAGAATATAGTGTATTTGGATATCTTGTGGCCTGTCCGCAAAGGTATGTTTGGTCAAGAAAAATACCTTACGTTTCTTATTATTAAAAGATTTAGAGATGTTTTCATACGTTTCAGTTTAGGTATAAACCCTTTAAAAATTAACCAACGTTATGGTTATCGAGAAATAAGAGACTTGAATTGTCCATTCTGTATCAATCGAAAACGAAAAACATTTTCTACTCGACTGTGGTAAATACACCGTTCTCAGGAGAGATACATTATACACAGCATGTAAAGGGCAGGAGAGACTATACCTACCTCTTAAGAGGAACAAACATTAGAGTAACACTGCATGTGTCGATGTACATACACTATGCTTTGAAAATGAGAGAAAGAGAATGTGATAATAATGTATTATAAATAGTATGTATCTAAACCGAATGGATCGTAATCTTGAAATGGTTTAGAAGTTTGAATGTTATTTTCTTGTATTGTTCAACGGGCGGTCGGTCTTCGAATAAAGTTCAGTTCAGTTCAGTTCTCTCTCTCTCTCTCTCTCTCTCTCTCTCTCTCTCTCTCTCTCTCTCTCTCTCTCTCTCTCTCTCTCTCCAATATATATGTATGTCCAACTTATCTAATTTATCGAATATATCTAATTTATCGAATATATCTAATTTATCAAATATATCTAATTTATCGAATATATCTCATATTTCTATTCAATACCTGTCTGTCTGTCTGTCTGTCTGTCTGTCTGTCTGTCTGTCTGCCTGTCTGTCTGTCTGTCTGTCTGTCTGTCTGTCTGCCTGCCTGCCTGCCTGCCTGCCTGCCTGTCTGTCTGTCTGTCTGTCTGTCTGTCTTTATGCCTGTCTGTGTGTCTGTCTGTCTGTCTGTCTGTCTGTCTGTCTGTCTGTCTGTCTTTATGCCTGTCTGTCTGTCTGTCAGTCTGTGACTTCAATTTATTTATTTCTTGTATCTGTGTGTGTGTGTGTGTGTGTGTGTGTATGTGTGAGTGTGTGTGTGTGTGTGTGGGTGTGTGCGTGTTGTGTGTGTGTGGGGGGGGGGGGGGTGGGGGGGGTGGTGTGTGTGTGTGTGTGTGTGTGTGTGTGTGTGTGTGTTAGACCAGTCTTGAATTCACGCACTGATAAAGCTAAAAGACGAATGAGTTGTTCAAAGAACGTCGAACAAAACTGTTGTCATTCTAACACGTCAGCAGCTGAGCCGGCTGCCACGTGTAAAGACGGGGGATGATCGCACTAGTGTCTTCTCTGATCGTGCTAGTGTCTTCTCTGATCGTGCTAGTGTCTTCACTGATCGTACTAGTGTCTTCTCTGATCGTGCTAGTGTCTTCTCTGATCGTACTAGTGTCTTCTCTGATCGTACTAGTGTCTTCTCTGATCGTGCTAGTGTCTTCTCTGATCGTGCTAGTGTCTTCTCTGATCGTACTAGTGTCTTCTCTGATCGTGCTAGTGTCTTCTCTGATCGTGCTAGTGTCTTCTCTGATCGTACTAGTGTCTTCTCTGATCGTATTAGTGTCTTCTCTGATCGTGCTAGTGTCTTCTCTGATCGTACTAGTGTCTTCTCTGATCGTGCTAGTGTCTTTTCTGTAGTGACGAGGGGACGACAACCACCCTGAAATAAATTCAACCAGAAACTTGTCTGTGAATGATATTTTAAACTAATACTTTCCCCATGGAAGCAACTGAAGGATTTGTGTATCGGGTATCGAGCATCACGTATGCTAGCCAAGAAGACACTTCGCGGTTAGGGTCCTTACAGGTGGGCATGGAGAAAGTGTACTGAAATTAAAAACCAAATTCAGGTCTTAATTGAAATGGGGGAAAAAGCTCAGAAAAAAAGTTACAAGAACCTGTCAACATTATTTTCTCTGGAATGTTGACAGTAAAATTAAGATATGAGCGCATTATTAAATAGATGTTCTAATCAATCAAGAAGTTTCATCTCCTGCTGTGTGTGTTATGTTGCTACATGAAACAATTATTCTCTCAAATTTAGTTTTGCCTTGTGAAATTCAACGGCCAAGGCGTTGAGAGATGGATGGGAGTTAAACGTGCGTTCCAGTCGCTGTCACTCCCAGACTATTCAATATGGACATTAAAGATCTGCCTGGTTGCCCGCAGAGAATCGGATTCATGACTAGTTGGTGAGTTGAAATCGTTTGAGACACACAGTTGGGTGTAACTTCTCTATTTAAAACAGTTACACAGACTTGTTCATCTGTGTCCTGCATCCCTGCAAAGTACATCAGCGCATGCAGCATTGCACACTTCTGTCTTTTATCAATGGGCGGAAGGGTTTTATCACGAAAAAATAAACTCTGTACAATAGGCGCGAGACTCCCGCGAGTTCCCGCAATGAAGAAGTGCGAACTACCAATATCTAATCTCACAAGACCAGCAGGGGCGCGCAGTTCCACGCTGCACACCGAGGTGGAGAAGACGGCGGCGGCGGATGTCTGTGTGTTATGAATAGTTCTGGCGAATCAGCTGTTTTGCCTCCAGGGTCCCCCCCCGGGGTGTGGCGTTGTGTGTGGTGGGAGT
>JAWQFJ010024815.1:12500-57500 GCA_034096865.1 Theodoxus fluviatilis
CGTTCGGGCTCTGATCCTTGTACCATAGCGCCCACCGAATCTCCCGCGTACTTCTATGCAAATGTGGGTGTATAGTTTGCACGCCTGTGTAGTTGTCTCCGCCATGATGGCGTCACCGCCATACTTTGTCACTTTGTGCTTGATTACTCAGATTCAGAAATTCGAATTCCCCGACTCGAATCCCACAACTCTTGGAGGCACATCATTACAGCAACAACAAAATTAAACCCGGATGATGTGAAGACTGATTTCTCGAGTCGACTCGCGTGGTTCGATTGATCCTGTGTTATTTCCGATTTATCTGACGCTGCCCGGCAGTGGTTTCCTGACTGGAACAAATCCCAGGGACAGAGTCGCCTTTGCCCAGGACGCCTGTCCATGGCTGACCAGGCTCCCCTTGGCCTCCACTCATCCGTCACCCCTAACGATGGCAAAAGGGTTTGTGAGGCGCCATCTTGTCCGGTCAGCTTTGGGAGAGGGTCGTCAGGACGGTGCTCACCTCCTCCTCCTTGGAACTGTCGCTTCGCCTATTGCTCGTCCACTCTCTTTTCCCGTCTCTCATCTGCGTGTTCCCACCCGGGGGCAGCTGGTACATCGCGACCTTTTGACTTTGATTGGAAACGTCTGGCGGTGATGGGAAGACCTACAGATGAGATTTCCTCCTTGTCCATTCGCACCGCTCGCTGTGTCGCTTTGTAGGCCTGCCCACAGTGAACTTTGTAATGGGTCAAGCGTGGTGGGCTTGCTTGCATGGCGTAGTGCAATGTTTGACAGCTTTGTAGGCCCACAGTGAACTTTGTAATGGGACAAGCGTGGTGGGCTTGCTTGCATGGCGTAGTGCAATGTTTGACAGCTGCAGACAACAATGAAATGTACCACGTCCGTGTCTCGAACCAGCCACGTGCCTGGCTCTGGGTCAAAAGATTGTCAGGACGTTGGTTATTCCCCAACCTCTACCCCCCCCCCCCCCCCCCTCAACCCCGACCCCCACCCCACCCCCTTCCTCTAGCAAGGACAGTGGATGGGCGCTTTCTAGGCATGCAGATCCAGTCAGACAATTTGTTCGACCCTTAAACTAGAATTGCTTCGTAACGTTAACATCACTCAACAATCTTGCGTTTGTTGCAACTAGAACCGTCTGCTTCTTTTTCTTGTGATCCCTAAACAAAAAGTAAAGGCCTGCACCGTTTGAAATGCAAGCGTACGAACAGAGTCGCTTCGTGCCCATTCATCTGCAGACACCCCTGGCCGCTGGACTTTGGGGGCCTAATCTGTAGATCAATTAGGTGTTGGCCAGGACAGGGTGAGGATGAGTCGTTTTGATGTTTCTCTACTTTTAGAACTGACTGGACTAGCCACCCGAGTAACGGATGTCTTACGAGTGTGCCTGCATTGATTCAGACGATTTGAAAAACGGCCACAGCGCTAATCAGGTTTGAGGAGGCAAGCCATCCATCGATCGATGATGTCGTTGCTTGTTTTCACCCAAGGACCTACCCGGGTGTTCCTGGCCCAGGCCACGCCTTTCCAAGACGTGGCTGTCGATTTGGGGTTGATGGCGATGCGTTGGGGCTCTGTAGAGCCTCCCCCAAAGTCTTCTCTCGCAGCAGGCCAACAGAGAGCAACAACGTGGTATGCGCCAACGAAAAGGAACCATGACTGCGACGCTTGCCTCAAAACCTTGCTGGGCGTAATCCAGCACAGCGGCATGCTTCAAGCTTCAGTTGCCGGAGGGCCGGGGAGTTTAGAAAGTGCGGATCCTAATGGTGTTTTAAGGAAGTTGCTCCAACACAGTAATAGGCCATACGATGCGACAGTCGGTGCGGGACAGCTTGAGTGGTTTTATTTCTTTCTCACCTAAGGCCATGTGACTGTCGTGTAAAGTTTCTTGAGGAATGTTACGGCTTATTCCACTTCGCATTGTAGTTCTTTTTAGGTATGTTGCGTTTTAGTAAATACAATTGTTATACAGGCCTATTCACTGTATTGATACACATGTATTTGCATTGTTGTGCTTCTATATCATCCGCGGATATCCATTGCATATCTCCGATAAGGACTCGTAGTCCGAAAAAGTATATGTTTGTGTAGAAGACGGGTTGTCTACATACTTTTTTCCTCGATGCATCATACTTAGAAACACTACTGTGCAGTCTGATGAGGGCAACACGCGTGAAGCATGAGCCCCAGGGAAGGGCATGTGTCGCCTGGCTGGCACACAGAGGCTGGCACACAGAGACTGGCACACAGAGACTGGCACACAGAGGCTGGCACACAGAGGCTGGCACACACAGACTGGCACACACAGACTGGCACACACAGACTGGCGCAGGGACTGGCACACAATGGCTGGTACAGCAGTCCACTGCGACACTGAACACTGGTGCAGTGGCACTCTAATACACGGGGGTGCTGTTACTCGGGGATGCTGGTACTCGAGGATGCTGGTACACAGGGTCGCTGGTACACGGGGACGCTGGTACACAGGGATGCTGGTACACAGGGATGCTGGTACACAGGGATGCTGGTACCTAGGTATGCTGGTACACGGGGATGCTGGTAAGTACACGGGGATGCTGGTACAAGAGGATGCTGGCACAGCGGCACACTAGGACACTAAACACTGGCACAGCAGCACACTGGGACACCGAGACCTAGAGTCCCAAATACCGGAGCTGGCACGCAAGAAGAGCGAGGCTGGCACAAACTGCTTTGAAGACATACCGGTATTCCCATGCTCCTCTCCTGTATCTCTGCCTTCCTCCCTCCCTCCCTCCCTCCCTCCCATGCTCCTCTCCTGTATCTCTGCCTTCCTCCCATGCTCCTCTCCTGTATCTCTGCCTCCCTCCCTCCCTCCCTCCCATGCTCCTCTCCTGTATCTCTGCCTTCCTCCCTCCCTCCCTCCCTCCCATGCTCCTCTCCTGTATCTCTGCCTTCCTCCCATGCTCCTCTCCTGTATCTCTGCCTTCCTCCCATGCTCCTCTCCTGTATCTCTGCCTTCCTCCCATGCTCCTCTCCTGTATCTCTGCCTTCCTCCCTCCCTCCCTCCCATGCTCCTCTCCTGTATCTCTGCCTTCCTCCCATGCTCCTCTCCTGTATCTCTGCCTTCCTCCCTCCCTCCCTCCCATGCTCCTCTCCTGTATCTCTGCCTTCCTCCCATGCTCCTCTCCTGTATCTCTGCCTTCCTCCCTCCCTCCCTCCCTCCCATGCTCCTCTCCTGTATCTCTGCCTTCCTCCCATGCTCCTCTCCTGTATCTCTGCCTTCCTCCCATGCTCCTCTCCTGTATCTCTGCCTTCCTCCCATGCTCCTCTCCTGTATCTCTGCCTTCCCTCCCATGCTCCTCTCCTGTATCTCTGCCTTCCTCCCATGCTCCTCTCCTGTATCTCTGCCTTCCTCCCTTCCTCCCTCCCTCCCTCCCTCCCTCCCTCCCATGCTCCTCTCCTGTATCTATGCCTTCCTCCCATGCTCCTCTCCTGTATCTCTGCCTTCCTCCCTTCCTCCCTCCCTCCCTCCCTCCCATGCTCCTCTCCTGTATCTCTGCCTTCCCTCCCATGCTCCTCTCCTGTATCTCTGCCTTCCTCCCATGCTCCTCTCCTGTACCTCTGCCTTCCTCCCATGCTCCTCTCCTGTATCTCTGCCTTCCCTCCCATGCTCCTCTCCTGTACCTCTGCCTTCCCTCCCATGCTCCTCTCCTGTATCTCTGCCTTCCTCCCATGCTCCTCTCCTGTATCTCTGCCTTCCCTCCATGCTCCTCTCCTGTATCTCTGCCTTCCTCCCATGCTCCTCTCCTGTATCTCTGCCTTCCCTCCATGCTCCTCTCCTGTATCTCTGCCTTCCCTCCCATGCTCCTCTCCTGTATCTCTGCCTTGCTCCCATGCTCCTCTCCTGTATCTCTGCCTTCCCTCCATGCTCCTCTCCTGTATCTCTGCCTTCCTTCCCATGCTCCTCTCCTGTATCTCTGCCTTCCCTCCCATGCTCCTCTCCTGTATCTCTGCCTTCCTCCCATGCTCCTCTCCTGTACCTCTGCCTTCCTCCCATGCTCCTCTCCTGTATCTCTGCCTTGCTCCCATGCTCCTCTCCTGTATCTCTGCCTTCCTCCCATGCTCCTCTCCTGTATCTCTGCCTTCCCTCCCATGCTCCTCTCCTGTATCTCTGCCTTGCTCCCATGCTCCTCTCCTGTATCTCTGCCTTCCTCCCATGCTCCTCTCCTGTATCTCTGCTTCCCTCCCATGCTCCTCTCCTGTATCTCTGCCTTCCCTCCCATGCTCCTCTCCTGTATCTCTGCCTTCCTCCCTCCCTCCCTCCCTCCCTCCCTCCCTCCCTCCCATGCTCCTCTCCTGTATCTCTGCCTTCCCTCCCATGCTCCTCTCCTGTATCTCTGCCTTCCTCCCATGCTCCTCTCCTGTACCTCTGCCTTCCTCCCATGCTCCTCTCCTGTATCTCTGCCTTCCCTCCCATGCTCCTCTCCTGTATCTCTGCCTTCCTCCCATGCTCCTCTCCTGTATCTCTGCCTTCCCTCCATGCTCCTCTCCTGTATCTCTGCCTTCCTCCCATGCTCCTCTCCTGTATCTCTGCCTTCCTCCCATGCTCCTCTCCTGTATCTCTGCCTTCCCTCCATGCTCCTCTCCTGTATCTCTGCCTTCCTCCCATGCTCCTCTCCTGTATCTCTGCCTTGCTCCCTCCCATGCTCCTCTCCTGTATCTCTGCCTTCCCTCCCATGCTCCTCTCCTGTATCTCTGCCTTCCTCCCATGCTCCTCTCCTGTACCTCTGCCTTCCTCCCATGCTCCTCTCCTGTATCTCTGCCTTGCTCCCATGCTCCTCTCCTGTATCTCTGCCTTCCTCCCATGCTCCTCTCCTGTATCTCTGCCTTCCCTCCCATGCTCCTCTCCTGTATCTCTGCCTTGCTCCCATGCTCCTCTCCTGTATCTCTGCCTTCCTCCCATGCTCCTCTCCTGTATCTCTGCTTCCCTCCCATGCTCCTCTCCTGTATCTCTGCCTTCCCTCCCATGCTCCTCTCCTGTATCTCTGCCTTGCTCCCATGCTCCTCTCCTGTATCTCTGCCTTCCCTCCCATGCTCCTCTCCTGTATCTCTGCCTTGCTCCCTCCCATGCTCCTCTCCTGTATCTCTGCCTTGCTCCCATGCTCCTCTCCTGTATCTCTGCCTTCCCTCCCATGCTCCTCTCCTGTATCTCTGCCTTGCTCCCATGCTCCTCTCCTGTATCTCTGCCTTCCCTCCCATGCTCCTCTCCTGTATCTCTGCCTTGCTCCCTCCCATGCTCCTCTCCTGTATCTCTGCCTTCCCTCCCATGCTCCTCTCCTGTATCTCTGCCTTCCTTCCCATGCTCCTCTCCTGTATCTCTGCCTTCCCTCCCATGCTCCTCTCCTGTATCTCTGCCTTGCTCCCATGCTCCTCTCCTGTATCTCTGCCTTCCCTCCCATGCTCCTCTCCTGTATCTCTGCCTTCCTCCCATGCTCCTCTCCTGTATCTCTGCCTTCCCTCCCATGCTCCTCTCCTGTATCTCTGCCTTCCTCCCATGCTCCTCTCCTGTATCTCTGCCTTCCCTCCCATGCTCCTCTCCTGTATCTCTGCCTTCCCTCCCATGCTCCTCTCCTGTATCTCTGCCTTCCTCCCATGCTCCTCTCCTGTATCTCTGCCTTGCTCCCATGCTCCTCTCCTGTATCTCTGCCTTCCCTCCCATGCTCCTCTCCTGTATCTCTGCCTTCCCTCCCATGCTCCTCTCCTGTATCTCTGCCTTCCCTCCCATGCTCCTCTCCTGTATCTCTGCCTTCCTCCCTCCCTCCCTCCCTCCCTCCCATGCTCCTCTCCTGTATCTCTGCCTTCCTCCCTCCCTCCCTCCCTCCCTCCCTCCCTCCCTCTCTCCCTCTCTCTCTCTCTCTCTCTCTCTCTCTCTCTCTCTCTCTCTCTCTCTCTCTCTCTCTCTCTCTCTCTCTTTCTCCTCTTCCAGTTTACGTCTATCTGCATGTCCATCTGCTTGTATTGTCTCACTGATTTGTTGTCATCTTTCTCGGAGACAGTTTTCCTAATCTGTCAGTGGTTTCATGTTGGCATGTATTGACACTGCACTTGAAATGTACTGTTACTATATACTTGAAATGGTGTACATGACAATAGATCGAAAGACAGAAGATCGACCACGACACAATATCGAACGACAGAATATCGAATGATAAAAGATAGAATACGACACAAGATCGAGCGATAGAAGATCGAATACGGCAAAAGATCGAACGACCAAATATCGAACATACATAATGTCGAATCTCGAAAGACAGAAGATTGAAATTTACCACATTAAGAGCGAAACACAGAAGATCGAAAATGTATTAGATCGAAAGACTAACAGTGCATTGAATGTATAAGATGTAAAAGATTAATGTGTGTGTGTGTGTGTGTGTGTGTGTGTGTGTGTAATTGCTTTTTATTTGGTATCATCATTCTGCACGGAAATACTCTCATACCAACACTCTTAACAAACTTTGACAACAAAAAAGGAAATTTATTCATATTCAGTCAATAATACGCACCACAACGAAAACGCAAAAGCAAAATAAAACTCAAAATCAACATCAGAATCAGTAAAAAATAAACAGTTAAAGGACATCAAAAGGAGCATTGAAATTCATGCAAAATTCACCTCATTGTCAAAGTCATTCATAATCCAGATGGATTCAAAGTAGTTCATAGTCCAGATGAATTTTTTAAAATGTCACTTTCTGCGCCATTCCGGCAAGGTAGTCCACAAAGCAGCTGGACCCTCTTGTTCTGGCATCGTATTCGCAGACCATCCGCTGGATGCGCTGATCTCGGGCCTCCTCTTTCCTCCGGCGTCTGGTGACGTCTTCGCCACAAAGTGTAGCAAAACAACTACCTGTACCCGAATTGGAGTTCATGTTTCATGTTTTTTTCCCCCGGATGTATTTTTGTAGAGTGCGAGTGATGTTTGTTCAGACTGTACAAATAAAATTTCTCCAGGATCGCTAAATTTAGTTTTAACTTATGTTTAAGGTATACTTGGACAGTTCGAGCTTCAGCCGCGTCGATCATTAATCGCGTAGATCTTCTGTCGCGTCGATGTTTTTGTATCCAGATGTTATGTCGCATTCGATCTTTTTGTTAAAGATATTAAGTCGTGTCGATATTTGGTCTTGTCGATCTTTTGTCGTTCCTCTTTCTGTCGTTCGATCTTCGATGTTTCCATCTTTTGTCGGCCACTGCTTGAAATGTATTGACATGCACTGACACTGAACACTTGAAAGGGGCCGGTGACCTATTCAGTAAATTTATTCGTTCGTTCGTTCTCTCTCTCTCTCTCTCTCTCTCTCTCTGCCTCTAGTCTACCATTCTCTTCTTCTGAACGCTGCATGTAAGTATGCCACAGACCCATGGACTTCCGCCTCCTAGCTGTGCCTGGGGCTGTTGGGCGCGGAGTGATGCAGTGCACGGCAATCTATGGATCCATTCCAGCACCAACTCAGCACCGTTGTCCAAGGTTGCCTGACTGCCGCTCTGTGCTCCGTGATTTCTAAATGCTTGGCGGAGGTCGGGGGACGAATGTGAGGTAGATCGATCCTCACGTTACTTAATATGTTCATAATTGATCCCCATATTTTCAGCAAACAACCTATTTTCGGCGTCGTTATTTCTGCCTCGTTCAAAAATAATCTTTTAACGCCCTCTTTTCTAGTGATATTATGTTGTCCTCTTTAATGCTCGGGTATAGACGATAGTCAGAATCTGGTTCGAGAGGGGGGTAGTATGAAGAAGAAGACGAAGACGAAGAAGAAGAAGAAGAAGAAGAAGAAGAAGAAGAAGAAGAAGAAGAAGAAGAAGAAGAAGAAGAAGAAGAAGAAGAAGAAGAAGAAGAAGAAGAAGAAGAAGAAGAAGAAGAAGAAGAAGAAGAAGAAGATAAAGAAGAAGAAGAAGAAGAAGAAGAAGAAGAAGAAGAAGAAGAAGAAGAAGAAGAAGAAGAAGAAGAAGAAGAAGAAGAAGAAGAAGCAGAAGAAGAAGAAGAAGAAGAAGAAGAAGAAGAAGAAGAAGAAGAAGAAGAAGAAGAAGAAGAAGAAGAAGAAGAAGAAGAAGTGTGGATACGACTACTGACACGTGTGGGTTCTTGCCGTTTGCTGTGATAGCAGTGGTATGCATTTTGACACGGGAATTGGTGTGCAAGTCCTAGAAGCACTGTCTGTGCAGAAATGCATCCTGTATTTACACATGTATGCTGAGTGACTTTTATCTCACTCACAGTGCAGTGAACCAGAGCTGAAAGTATTTACTGCTTTGGGGAAGCAAGGAGGCTGAACGTTTGGAAGGCTTGCATCTATTCCAAACTCGACAGTAAGAAGCGGTATACGCATGTAGTGGGTCTCTGCCTGGGTGTATTTGTTTATCTGAACTTCACCTGGTGTTATTCCCTGGCTGCCTCTTCCTCGCAGCCCTCCCTACCCAGGTAGGCTGACTGTCTGACTGCCTGTGTCTGCTTGGTCTCGGTCGTTGCCCCAGGTAGCCACGGAATCCCCCACAACCCGCTCTGTCGAGGGCGGGGGATCGACTGCAGAGCCAGATCAACACGTCCGACTTATGCCAGGCTTCCCTCTGTCCCAACAGCCAGCCCGTTGAGTGCAGGCATCCGTCTGTGTCTGGGAGATTTCCTGACAATGATGACGATGAGATGACGTTTTAGCGCCGCGTCCTGACAGGGAGAAAGATGCCTGTCAGGACTGTAGTAAGAAAGATGCCTGTCAGGACTGTAGTAAGAAAGATGCCTGTCAGGACTGTACTAAGAAAGGTGTTTGTCAGGGCTGTAGTAAGAAAGGTGTTTGTCAGGACTGTAGTAAGAAAGATGCCTGTCAGGACTGTAGTAAGAAAGATGCCTGTCAGGACTGTAGTAAGAAAGGTGTTTATCAGGACTGTAGTAAGAAAGATGCCTGTCAGGACTGTAGTAAGAAAGGTGTTTGTCAGGACTGTAGTAAGAAAGGTGTTTGTCAGGACTGTAGTAAGAAATATGCCTGTCAGGACTGTAGTAAGAAAGGTGTTTGTCAGGACTGTAGTAAGAAAAGTGTTTGTCAGGACTGTAGTAAGAAAGGTGTTTGTCAGGACTGTAGTAAGAAAGATGCCTGTCAGGACTGTAGTAAGAAAGATGCCTGTGAGGACTATAGTAAGAAAGGTGTTTGTCAGGACTGTAGTAAGAAAGATACCTGTCAGGACTGTAGTAAGAAAGGTGTTTGTCAGGACTGTAGTAAGAAAGGTGTTTGTCAGGACTGTAGTAAGAAATATGCCTGTCAGGACTGTAGTAAGAAAGGTGTTTGTCAGGACTGTAGTAAGAAAGGTGTTTGTCTGGACTGTAGTAAGAAAGATGCCTGTCAGGACTGTAGTAAGAAAGATGCCTGTGAGGACTATAGTAAGAAAGGTGTTTGTCAGGGCTGTAGTAAGAAAGGTGTTTGTCAGGACTGTAGTAAGAAAGATGCCTGTCAGGACTGTAGTAAGAAAGATCCCTGTGAGGACTATAGTAAGAAAGGTGTTTGTCAGGACTGTAGTAAGAAAGATGCCTGTCAGGACTGTAGTAAGAAAGATCCCTGTGAGGACTATAGTAAGAAAGGTGTTTGTCAGGACTGTAGTAAGAAAGATGCCTGTCAGGACTGTAGTAAAAATGTGTTTGTCAGGACTGTAGTAAGAAATGTGTTTGTCAGGACTGGAGGAAGAAATGTGTTTGTCAGGACTGGAGGAAGGAAGCTGCTTGTCAGCTTTGCTGTCTGCGTCCCTGTTGATGTCGTCTCCTCTCATCCCTGCTTCCTGTCATCGACTTCCCCTTAGCAAGTTTTTTTCTGCGCCATTTTAGTTTTGACGCTGTCACCGTCTGCTCATGCTACTTCTTCCTGCTTCTTACGCTGCTGCTGCTTCTCGTGCTCTTCCTCCTGCTGCTTTTCCCCGTTTTTCTCCTCTTCCTCCCGCTGGTCCTGTTGCTACTTCTTTTCCGTTTCTATTTCCTCGTCCTCGTCCTCCTCCTCCTCGTCCTCCTCCTCCTCCTCGTCCTCGTCCTCGTCCTCCCACTCGTCCTCGTCCTCGTTCTTGTTCTCCTCCTCGTCTCTGTTCTTGTTCTCCTCCTCGTCCTCGTCCTTCTCCTCGTCCTCGTCCTCGTCTTCGTCCTCGTCCTCCTCCTCCTCGTCCGCTTCCTCCTCCTCGTCCTCCTCCTCGTCCTCTTCCTCGTCCTCGTCTTTCTCCTCCTCCTCCTCCTCCTCCTCCTCCTCCTCCTCCTCCGCTCCTCCTCCTCCTCCTCCTCGTCGTCGTCCTCGTCCTCGTCTTCGTCCTCGTCCTCGTCCTCCCCCTCGTCCTCGTCCTCGTTCTTGTTCTCCTCGTCTCTGTTCTTGTTTTCTTCCTCGTCCTCGTCCTTCTCCTCGTCCTCGTCCTCGTCTTCGTCCTCCTCCTCCTCGTCCGCTTCGTCCTCCTCGTCCTCCTCCTCGTCCTCCTCCTCGTCCTCCTCGTCCTCCTCCTCGTCCTCCTCCTCGTCCTCCTCCTCCTCCTCCTCCTCCTCCTCCTCCTCCTCCTCCTCCTCCTCCTCCTCCTCGTCGTCGTCGTTCTCCTCTACCTCGTCCTCCTCGTCCTCCTCTTCTTCCTCCTCCTCCTCCTCCTCCTCCTCCTCCTCCTCCCTCCTCTCCTCCTCCTCCTCCTCCTCCTCCTCCTCCTCCTCCTCCTTCTCCTCCTCCTCGTCTTCTTCTTCCTCCTCTTCTTCTTCCCCCTCGTCTTCTTCCTCCTCCTCTTCTTCCTCCTCCTCGTCCTTTTCCTTCTCCTCTTCTTCTTCCTTCTCGTCTTTTTCTTTCTTGTCGTTCTCGTTCTAGTCCTCGTCCTCATTTGCATCGTCCTCATTTGCATCGTTCTCGTCCTTGTCCACCTCCTCGTCATCGTCCTTGTTCTCCTCATCCTCGTCTTTGTCCTCCTCGTCCTCGTCCTTGTCCTCCTCCTTGTCCTCGTCCTTGTCCTCCTCCTTGTCCTCGTTTTTCTTCCTCGTTGTCCTCGTCGTCGTCGTCGTCCTCCTCCTCCCTCCTCCTCCTCCTCCTCCTCCTCCTCCTCCTCCTCCTCCTCCTCCTGATCCTCCTTATCCTCCTCCTCCTTGCCGCTCTCACCCACTTTGCCAACCTGAACCCCTTTCCAATTACCCCGGAGTCGGGGCTAAGCTGTAGGGATCCAGGGAACAGCTCGTGTCCCTTTGATCTAGGGTGTGGATGAGTAGAGGTTGTCGTCTCTGTGACTGGCATCATCGCCAACATCCCTTATAAACCCAACGTGTGCTGGCGTCTGCCCTGCCCTGGTGCTGGTGTCTGGTCTTATGCTGGTGTCTGCACTGCCCTGGTGCTTGTGTCTGCCCTGCCCTGATGCTGGTGTCTGCCCTGCCCTGGTGCTGGTGTCTGCCCTGCCCTGGCGCTGGTGTCTGTGCTGGTGTCTGCCCTGCCCTGGTGCTGGTGTCTGCACTATCCTGGTGCTGGTGTCTGCCCTGCCCTGGTGCTGGTGTCTGCACTGGTGCTGGTGTCTGCCCTGTCCTGGTGCTGGTGTCTGCCCTGGTGCTGGTGTCTGCCCTGTCCTGGTGCTGGTGTCTGCCCTGCCCTGGTGCTGGTGTCTGCCCTGGTGCTGGTGCTGGTGTCTGCCCTGGCCTGGTGCTGGTGTCTGCCCTGCCCTGGTGCTGGTGTCTGCCCTGCCCTGGTGCTGGTGTCTGCCCTGCCCTGGTGCTGGTATCTACCCTGCCCTGGTGCTAGTGTCTGCCCTGCCCTGGTGCTGGTGTCTGCCCTGCACAGGTGCTGGTGTCGTCCCTGTCCTTGTACTGGTGTCTGCCCTGCCCTGGTGCTAGTGTCTGCCCTGCCCTGGTGCTGGTGTCTGCACTGGTGCTGGTGTCTGCACTGTCCTGGTGCTGCCCTGGTGTCTGCCCTGCCCTGGTGCTGGTATCTGCCCTGCCCTGGTGCTAGTGTCTGCCCTGCCCTGGTGCTGGTGTCTGCCCTGCCCTGGTGCTGGTATCTGCCCTGCCCTGGTGCTAGTGTCTGCCCTGCCCTGGTGCTGGTGTCTGCCCTGGTGCTGGTGTCTGCCCTGTCCTGGTGCTGCCCTGGTGTCTGCTCTGCCCTGGTGCTGGTATCTGCCCTGCCCTGGTGCTGGTGTCTGCACTATCCTGGTGCTGGTGTCTGCCCTGCCCTGGTGCTGGTGTCTGCCCTGGTGCTGGTGTCTGCCCTGCCCTGGTGCTGGTGTCTGCACTATCCTGGTGCTGGTGTCTGCCCTGCTCTGGTGCTTGTGTCTGCCCTGGTGCTGGTGTCTGCACTGCCCTGGGGCTGGTGTCTGCCCTGTCCTTGTACTGGTATCTGCCCTGGTGCTGGTTTCTGCCCTGCCCTGGTGCTGGTGTCTGCTCTGCCCTGGTGCTAGTGTCTGCCCTGTCCTTGTACTGGTGTCTGCCCTGGTGCTGGTGTCTGCCCTGCCCTGGTCCTGGTGTCTGCCTTACCCTGGTGCTGGTGCCTGCCCGGCACCTGTCTGCCCTGCCATGGTGCTGGTGTCTGCCCTGCCCTGGTGCTGGTGTCTGCCCTGCCCTGGTGCTGGTGTCTGCCCTGCCCTGGTGCTGGTGTCTGCCCTTCCCTGGTGCTGGTGTCTGCCCTCCTCTGGTACTGGTGTCTGCCCTGCCCTGGTGCTGGTGACTGCCCTGCCCTGGTGCTGGTGTCTGCCCTGCCCTGGTGCTGGTGTCTGCCCTGCCCTGGTGCTGGTGTCTGCCCTGCCCTGGTGCTGGTGTCTGCACTGCCCTGGTGCCGGTGTCTGCCCTGCCCTGGTGCTGGTGTCTGCCCTGCCCTGTGCTGTGCCTGTCCTGTCCTTGTACTGGTGTCTGCCCTGCCCTGGTGCTAGTGTCTGCCCTGCCCTGGTGCTGGTGTCTGCCCTGCCCTGGTGCTGGTGTCTGCCCTGGTGCTGGTGTCTGCCCTGCCCTGGTGCTGGTGTCTGCCCTGGTGCTGGTGCTGGTGTCTGCCCTGCCCTGGTGTAGGTGTCTGCCCTGCCCTGATGCTGGTGTCTGCCCTGCCCTGGTGCTGGTGTCTGCCCTGCCCTGGTGCTAGTGTCTGCACTGCCCTGGTGCTGGTGTCTGCCCTGTCCTTGTACTGGTATCTGCCATGGTGCTGGTGTCTGCCCTGGTGCTGGTGTCTGCCCTGCCCTGGTGCTGGTGTCTGCCCTGGTGCTGGTGCTGGTGTCTGCCCTGCCCTGGTGCTGGTGTCTGCCCTGGTGCTGGTGCTGGTGTCTGCCCTGCCCTGGTGCTGGTGTCTGCCCTGCCCTGGTGCTGGTGTCTGCCCTGCCCTGGTGCTAGTGTCTGCACTGCCCTGGTGCTGGTGTCTGCCCTGCCCTGGTGCTGGTGTCTGCCCTGGTGCTGGTGCTGGTGTCTGCCCTGCCCTGGTGCTGGTGTCTGCCCTGCCCTGGTGCTGGTGTCTGCCCTGCCCTGGTGCTGGTGTCTGCCCAGGTGCTGGTGTCTGCCCTGCCCTGGTGCTGGTGTCTGCCCTGCCCTGGTGCTGGTGTCTGCCCTGCCCTGGTGCTAGTGTCTGCCCTGCCCTGGTGCTGGTGACTGCCCTGCCCTGGTGCTGGTGTCTGCCCTGCCCTGGTGCTGGTGTTTGCCCTGGTGTTGGTGTCTGCCCGGCCCTGGTGCTGGTGTCTTCCCTGCCCTGGTGCTGGTGTCTTCCCTGCCCTGGTGCTGGTGTCTGGCCTGCCCTGGTGCTGGTGTCTGCCCTGCCCTGGTGATAGTGTCTGCCCTGCCCTGGTGCTGGTGTCTGCACTGCCCTGGTGCTGGTATCTGCCATGACCTTGTACTGGTATCTGCCCTGGTGCTGGTGTCTGCCCTGCCCTGGTGCTGGTGTCTGCCCTGCCCTGGTGCTGGTGTCTGCCCTGCCCTGGTGCTGGTGTCTGCCCTGCCCTGGTGCTGGTTTCTGCCCTGCCCTGGTGCTGGTGTCGTCCCTGTCCTTGTACTGGTGTCTGCCCTGCCCTGGTGCTGGTGTCTGCCCTGGTGCTGGTGTCTGCCCTGCAGTGGTGCTGGTGTCTGCCCTGGTGCTGGTGCCTGCCCTGGTGCTGGTGTCTGCCCTGCCCTGATGCTGGTGTCTGCCCTGGTGCTGGTGTCTGCCCTGCCCTGGTGCTGGTGTCTGCCCTGCCCTGGTGCTGGTGTCTGCCCTGCCCTGGTGCTGGTGTCTGCCCTGCCCTGGTGCTGGTGTCTGCCCTGGTGCTGGTGTCTGCCCTGCCCTGGTGCTGGTGTCTGCCCTGGTGCTGGTGTCTGCCCTGCCCTGGTGCTGGTGTCTGCACTGTCCTTGTACTGGTGTCTGCCCTGCCGCGGATTTGGAGTCTGCCTTGCCCTGGGGCCAAGTGAGTGGTTTGTGCTGCGTCTAGAATGATTGTCCCAGACAGTGCTCAGTCACGTGGTGACGACTGATGTCACAGGCTGTGCTCAGTCACGTGGTGAAGTCGAGAGGCGCGAAAAAGGAAGGCAGGGGCTTCACTGCCTCACACGTGCCGGACTGTGGCGTGGTGCCAAGATGTTGGGTCATCGCTCATGCGTCGCTGCCTGCATAAGAAGTTCCGTCCCCGGGTGATGGCCGTCTCCTCAGTGAAGCCCCGCACTAGCTCACGCCCGGGGCAGCCACGGCCCAGCCCTGCTGGACGCTGCTGGCTGGCTGTTGGTTAATGCGGCTAGTTTGGAAAGAGTGAGTTTCTTCCTTGCAGACATCCTGCAGTAACTTGAGTTATCTCTGTCACCTCCAGCCTTTAGTTCATGCAGCTGTAGATTCCATTTCATGCTGGTCAACATTTGGCAGAGGTGGACACCTTGGGCAGTTCTAAAAAGCAGTTTTTGCTTGTGTTGACTGAAGAGTAAGGTGACACCAAGTATACATTTCTGCCAATAAATGGTTTGTCACACGTGTCAGTACCCAGTACAGACACACAAGGTTAGCGTTTCGGTCTTGGCCTAGAACTAATGTACAAACGACATATTGACAATGTGTGCTTTTTTCTTTGATATTCATGACGTATTTAGAAACATCGTGCTACTCTGTTTAAAAAAAATTACATATTGTATTTAATGTGCAACGTTAGGGTTCTGATCATGTACATAGAATTTATCAACTTGGACGGCTTGCCAACGTAAGCTGCCTGCTTGCCAACATAAGCTGCCTGCTTGCCATTGTAAGCTGCCTGCTTGCCAACATAAGCTGTCTGCTTGCCAACGTAAGCTGCCTGCATGCCAACAACATAAGCTGCCTGCTTGCCAACATAAGCTGCCTGCTTGCCATTGTAAGCTGCCTGCTTGCCAACATAAGCTGCCTGCTTGCCAACGTAAGCTGCCTGCTTGCCAACATAAGCTGCCTGCTTGCCAACGTAAGCTGCCTGCTTGCCAACATAAGCTGCCTGCTTGCCATTGTAAGCTGCCTGCTTGCCAACATAAGCTGCCTGCTTGCCAACATAAGCTGCCTGCTTGCCAACGTAAGCTGCCTGCTTGCCAACATAAGGTGCCTGCTTGCCATTGTAAGCTGCCTGCTTGCCAAGATAAGCTGCCTGCTTGCCAACGTAAGCTGCCTGCTTGCTAACATATGCTGCCTGCTTGCCAAGATAAGCTGCCTGCTTGCCAACGTAAGCTGCCTGCTTGCCAACTTAAGCTGCCTGCTTGCCATTGTAAGCTGCCTGCTTGCCAACATAAGCTGCCTGCTTGCCAACGTAAGCTGCCTGCTTGCCAACATAAGCTGCCTGCTTGCCAACGTAAGCTGCCTGCTTGCCAACATAAGCTGCCTGCTTGCCATTGTAAGCTGCCTGCTTGCCAACATAAGCTGCCTGCTTGCCAACATAAGCTGCCTGCTTGCCAACGTAAGCTGCCTGCTTGCCAACATAAGGTGCCTGCTTGCCATTGTAAGCTGCCTGCTTGCCAAGATAAGCTGCCTGCTTGCCAACGTAAGCTGCCTGCTTGCTAACATATGCTGCCTGCTTGCCAAGATAAGCTGCCTGCTTGCCAACGTAAGCTGCCTGCTTGCCAACTTAAGCTGCCTGCTTGCCATTGTAAGCTGCCTGCTTGCCAACATAAGCTGCCTGCTTGTCAACGTAAGCTGCCTGCTTGCCTAGTGCGGATTTCCTGCTTCTGAGTCTACGTGGATTGCAGAGCAGATTGCTTGGGCCTTTGGACTACACGCACGGGCTTTTAACTGAATTAAATCGCGTAGATCGGGCAGTCTGATCCCCTTTCTTGTTACTGACAACGGAAAACGAAGGGGATCGAAAGCTTGATCAAGCATTAGCCATGTGGACTGGCGAAAATCACCCCCAAAGTTCGAAACCCGGCACAGAAAAAGCACAGGATGCTACCGACGTAGTTCAGCAGCAGCAAGAGATGTGCTGTCTTTTCGACAGAGTCCTTGCAGACCTGCAATTCTGGATACAGGCGGGCAGGGATCGGTCACGGCTGCAGGCACCGAGTCTGGGCAAAGCCTCGGGCTGTTGTAAAGCGTCACGGACCTGGACAACGGTGCAGCCGAAATCCGCTGTGAGGTCGTCTCGATGTATGCGGTGTTAGGCTTGCCTAGGAGCTAGGCCCGGACTAAATGCTGTAGTCTCGATGTATGCGGTGTTAGGCTTGCCTAGGAGCTAGACCCGGACTAAATGCTGTAGTCTCGATGTATGCGGTGTTAGGCTTGCCTAGGAGCTAGGCCCGGACTAAATGCTGTAGTCTCGATGTATGCGGTGTTAGGCTTGCCTAGGAGCTAGGCCCGGACTAAATGCTGTAGTCTCGATGTATGCGGTGTTAGGCTTGCCTAGGAGCTAGGCCCGGACTAAATGCTGTAGTCTCGATGTATGCGGTGTTAGGCTTGCCTAGGAGCTAGGCCCGGACTAAATGCTGTAGTCTCGATGTATGCGGTGTTAGGCTTGCCTAGGAGCTAGGCCCGGACTAAATGCTGTAGTCTCGATGTATGCAGTGTTATGCCTAGGAGCTAGGCCCGGACTAAATGCTGTAGTCTCGATGTATGCGGTGTTAGGCTTGCCTAGGAGCTAGGCCCGGACTAAATGCTGTAGTCTCGATGTATGCGGTGTTAGGCTTGCCTAGGAGCTAGGCCCGGACTAAATGCTGTAGTCTCGTGACAAGCGCACGGCACTTGGGGGCTGCAAGGCGAGGAGCTCTGCAGGCGCCAGCGGTAGAGGAGCGGATGACAGCGGCCCAGCGCTTCGTGACTAAAGACAATAGCGTGGCTGTCCGTTGATGAGGCTCTGAGTGGGCGCCTCGTCTTATTCCTTCTCATCCCGCCATACATCGAGATGGGAGTGGACGGTACTTTGTGGCGTAGCGACAGAAAATCAATGGCAGTGCTCTCCTTGCAAGCGGCAAGACGTCAGCGCCATTTGTCACAAGACCCAAGCACAGCAGCGGGTGTCCCCGTGTCTCCCTGCCTACAGATGGCAGGCAGCACGGCAGTCCCTGGAGGGCTGCCTCCCCTTGGGGGTAGGGGGGGGGTGCTCCTCACTCTCTAGACTGCGTGATACTGCACCTCCACTTGCATGTACCTGGGTGTATAATTTATGGCGCACTCGAGGCGTGCTTTGTGTCCTTGTCGACTGTGTTGCTCGTGCACTGAGCTGTTAGTGTTCGTATTCGAGGGGTTTGGATGGAGAGAAGTGCGCACGGATCGAAGAATGGACGGATGCATAGTTTGATAGCTAAATGGATGAGAACACCCGGAATTGGGGAAGCGTGGAGAGTTAAGGATAAGTCGAAAGAGCTTGGCTGTGTGGAGAGGCGAGGAGACAGGGATTGAAAAAAGTGTGTGTATGCTTACAGTGATGATAATGATGATGATGATGATGATGATGATGATGATGATGATGATGATGATGATGATGATGATGATGATGATGATGATGATATTTACAGCAAATAACATTTTAAACGTCATTGGTCCTATTTGCAGTGTTTCAGGAGAGACAAATCTATGATGTCGTAAAACCTTGTTCATTTGTGCTTCCAAGTCAGAACCACCACCGCCACCCCTCCTAGATCCTAGTCCTGCTTTCGTCCCCCCTCCCTCCCCCCCCCTCTCTCTCTCTCTCTCTCTCTCTCTCTCTCTCTCTCTCTCTCTCTCTCAGTACAGGTATGCACAAGATTCTGACGTTTTGTTATGCCCCACCCTTTATATGCATATATGAAAAGAAAAGAACTTTCTAGAATGTTCCAGAACTGTCTCACATTAAAAAACATATAGAAACCGCCAGAACTTTCCCAACAACCTGATATTTAAGTTGTGATTTAGTATTCTAGAGTCTACATATTGTAGGCACAGTTGGATGATATCCAAATATCCCACCTGGAAATATTTCACAATTCATTTATATGCAAATGTTACCATATTTGAAATAGGCAGGAGGTCTCTTCAATAAATCAGTTCTTAAATTCGTTCCTTCGTTCGTTCTTTCTCTTCCATTCTTTGATGCAAAATCACAGAAAGAAGTGTTGTCTCACTTCCCCACTCTCCGTCAGACCGACACGCGCTGGTGTGACGGAACTCGTTCCGGGCCACACACATGCTCTGCAACTGCGATTTTGTTTCATAAAATCCCATAAATCGGATGTGCAGGCCAAGTGCGGAGCGCTCGCCCCGTGGACGTCTGCCGCCTGGCCTCCCAGGGTGTGCTCAGATAACAGACGCTGCGGGAAGAAAGGGGGAAAACACACGAGAGAAGAACCATTGGCGGCGTTTTCAAAGCGCCAGTCTCGGTGGAAGAAGTTCTAATAGCAAGGTGAGCGAGGTGCCGCGCGCTGGGGGTGGGGGTCAGGGCGGGAGGGAGAGAGCGTCCGGGCCCGACCCCCCACGGCCCTGCATCACTGCGTACAATGTCTCCCCGTCCCCCACGCAGGCCCAGCCCCGGGCCCGATAAGTGAGGGGCGAGTGGGTGTCCCATTGCATGATAGAGGGAGGGAAAGGTGGATTGGGCCCGATAAGGTCCCCATAACCTCTCTCCACCGAAGACAGCGCGATGCTGCGGGGCTAAATTTGGAGCGTTTGTGAATGGCTTGTGGCCGTATCGCCGCGTGATAAGTGGCTGTAGGAGAGTGAGAAGCGCGCCGCCCCCTTCCCAAAGCCAGGCTCTTTGAATGAACAGCGGCAGCAGTGGCGGGCGTCCAAATTCCCTTTTTGCCGGAGCATTTCATTTTCCCTGCCACCCCCCCCCCCCCCCCCCCCCCCCCCCCTAGGCCCCGGATACCCGAGACGCTGCCGGAAACTTGCAGAAGCAGACGGAATAGTTGCAACCCCTTAGGCGTGTGCGGTAGTTGTATCAGAATCTTCTTCTTTATGGCTCCTGGAAGGATTGGTATCTAACCATTCGCTTATCGTAATTGCCTTGCTTTAAAAAGCTACAGAGCGCTTGCATCAGCGCCTGCCATAGCAGTCAAAGGATTGGCAATACATAATCATTGTCACGTCTTGCACTTTCTCCCAGTTTCCATTGCGAAGGAGAAAAAAGTTTGTCGTTGATCTTATCTTGTGCACCGAGGGTTGGGTGCGGAGAGGTCCTAGGTGTCAGCTGCAGTCTTCCCCTTCTCCCATCCCGCCCTCCCCCCCCCCCACTCCCCCTCATTGTCCAAGGGTTGGGTATGGACAGCGCTGCCAGGGCAAGTGGACCTCAGCCTCAGGTATGTTTGCATCTTAGTGGTGGCGTGGCGTCTTTTCAAAGGTGCTGACTGGGACCTCCCCAACATACGTGCTGGAGCAGACCCCATAACCCCGCAGTCAGGGGCTCCATCTGATGAGCGGGGTCACTAACTTGCTTTTCCCTACCCCACCCGAGGTTGTACACCAGAATGGAACTCTACTTGCCATATCCACGGTGCCATCAGTAGTCTCCTGCTTCTCCTTCCTTCCTCAGGAAGGCGGCACAGCTGTCATGCTGTCGCGTCAGGTGGGACGCATTGGAGCAAGTTGGGGGTGGCGACACTCGACGCCTTCAGACTGCGCCCATGTCCTGGGCGGGGTGTTCTGTACTTGGCTAGAACTGCAAGGCAAGTGCGGCCTTTGCATCAAAGGCAGTCACGTGGTTCTCCGTCCTCGTGCCCAACACACGCAGGCCTAGAGCGAGCTGGCCGTGGATGCATGGAGACTCGACCGCTCTCCCAGGAACTGTGTATGGTGGCCACGTCATCCCAGATGGCGCTGCTCTGTCCCCTCTCTCTACCGATGCTGGCAGCCACACACACAGTTCCTCGGAGTTGGCGTGCCTCCACCCCGACACACATAGGTGTCCTCCCACCCACCCACCCGCCCACCCACCCACTCACCCACCCACCCACCCTCCAACCCACCCACCCACCCACCCTCCCACCCACCCACCCACCCACCTAATCCCTTTCAACACGTATTTTGTATATATATATATATGTCTGACTTCAGCTTTCTGTAGCCATCTCTAGCCGCCACGATGCAAACTGTTAGATGATGATGATGATGATGGCGACGACGACGAAGATGATGATGATGGTGATGATGATGATGATGATGATGATGATGATGATGATGATGATGATGATGATGATGATGATGATGATGATGATGATGACGATGATGATGATGATGATAATGACGACGACTACGACGACAATAGTGATTCTGGATATTTATGCAATGTAGACATAGATGAAAAAACTTATTATTATAATAATTTTGTTGATGATTTGGATGGTGATTTTAATGCTGGTGACCTTGGTGATGATGATGATGATGATGATGATGATGATGATGATGATGATGATGATGATGATGATGATGATGATGATGATGATGATGATGGTGGTGGTGGTGGTGGCGACGATGATGACAATGATGATGATGATGATGTGAACTTGTGTATACTGGTACCTTTCTTCTATGTTTATTCCCCCGCCGCCCCTGTCTCCTTCACATAACAATCAGCAGCCGTGCCTGGCTGGGGGGTGGCCATGTGGTGGAGGATGGAACAGCCTCCTCCGGCCTCCTCCAGCCTCCTCCGGCCTCCTCCAGCCTCCTCCGGCCTCCTCCAGCCTCCTCCGGCCTCCTCCGGCCTCCTCCGGCCTCCTCCGGCCTCCTCCGGCCTCCTCCAGCCTCCTCCAGCCTCCTCCGGCCTCCTCCGGCCTCCTCCAGCCTCCTCCAGCCTCCTCCGGACAGAACGTGTGTGTCTGGTGTGACTCCACTCCATCGCGGCACTCGTGTGCGTTACTTACGTACCTACATACGTACCTACATACGTACCTACATACGTACCTACATACGTACCTACATACGTACCTACATACGTACCTACATACATACCTGCATACATACCTACATACGTACCTACATACGTACCTACACACGTACCTACACACGTACCTACACACGTACCTACACACGTACCTACTTACGTACCTACATACCTACCTACATACCTACCTACATACGTTCCTACTTACGGGTAAAGCGATGGGGAAAGAAAAAAGACGGGGGAAAGGTAATGGGATGCCGCCCGGTGTTCCTGGATGTTATTACCTGTCCCAGGTGGTAGTGGTCTATATCAAGGGCGGCGAGAAAGCATCAATCACACTATCAGTGCCAGGCAATTGCCGTGCAACACAGAGCTAGGGACGCCCACTGGGGGAGGGCGGTTGGAAGAGGGGGGTGGGGGGGGAGGAGGGCAGGCGCTGCCAGGAGGAAAATCAGAATTAGAGTCCATTATCGGATTGCCCAGGGCGGCCCCTCTCTCTCCCCGGCTATGCCGGGCTCTACCCCTCTCCCCGCCCGCCCCCCCCCCCTCCAGACCTTGGCCGGCACCGGGCAGACGCCCGGGTGGGCACGGGCCAAATTGCTTCTCATTACAGCCCCTGAGTCTGAGCCCTGGAAGCGCCGTGACTGTGGGCGTGAGTAGTGTGACCCGTGGTCACTCCATGCCTGGCGCGCCGCCTCCCCGCAATCACTCATCCGCACGTGTTCCCGCTGTCCATCTGTAAATCCCGCCTGTCTCCTGCTCAGGGCATCACTAGAGATGAAAAGGTGCAAGTGGGACGTCCCTGTTGCCCTCATTAAGCTGTTCGCTGTACATTGCGAGGAGGTTTGAATGCAGCTAGTAGACTTCTGGTTGCCTTTAAGTTCTTCCATCTCTCCCTGCTTCCGTCGTGGTCTTCGTTCCAACAGTGCCGTTGCTGCTGGTGCTGCTGCTGCTGCTACTGCTGCTGATATTGATGCCAGTGTGGAAACTACTTCAATGAATGCTAACACGACTGTTACTGTCACTAACCGTTGCAACGATTGCCATGCCACGCTGTTCGAACACTATTCTCACTTTACCTCCAATTGGTACAACTTCTGGAAGTTCGCCTGACGCTATACTTGGTTGCTATCAGCTACCTATGTTCTAGCGTGAATATTCTGTCAGAGAATCTATTGCAGAAAGACATACACACAGAGAGACAGACCAACTAACATACACGCAGACATATACATACATACATACATACAGACAGACGGACAGACAGACAGACAGACAGACAGACAGACAGACAGACAGACAGACAGACAGACAGACAAATAGGCAGGCAGGCAGGCAGACACACAGACACACAGACAGACAGACAGACAGACAGGCAGGCAGGCAGACAGACACGCAGACACACAGACAGACAGACAGACAGACAGACACGCAGACACACAGACAGACAGACAGACAGACAGGCAGACAGACAGGCAGACAGACATATACACATGCACACACACAAAAAACAAGTATACGATCATGCAGAGAATGGTAGATGCATGACCATGGTGTAGGGAGGCATCAGCACACGACAAGATAGCAACAGGAAGAAGACAGAAAAGAGAAGGTGTCAGAACGCTGGAGAGACACGGGGGACACTGGAGAGACACGGGGGACGCTGGAGAGACACGGGAGACACGGCGTGGGTGGAAGTGGCGTCGCCATTGCCCGTCCTTTTCAGATAGCTTTGCTGTGTGGCCCGTCCCTGTCTGCCCCTCACACACCTCGTCCTGCCCCTCTCTCCGCCCCTCACTTTCACCTCATGCCGCCCCTCTCCGCCCCTCACTTTCACCTCATGCCGCCCCTCTCTGCCCTCTTTGACTCTCTCTGCCCCTCTTTGCCCCTCACTCTCACCTCATGCCGTCCCTCTCTGCCCCTCACACACCTCGTGCTGCCCCTCTCTCCGCATCTCACTTTCACCTCATGCCGTCCCTCTCTGCCCTCTTTGACTCTCTCTGCCCCTCTTTGCCCCTCACTCTCACCTCATGCCGTCACTCTCTGCCCCTCACACACCTCGTGCTGCCCCTCTCTCTGCCTCTCACTCTCACCTCATACCGCCCCTCTCTCTGCCCCTCACTCTCCTCATACCGCCCCTCTCTCTGCCCCTCACTCATCTCATTCCGCCCCTCTCTCTGCCCCTCACTCACCTCATGCCGCGTCTCTCCCTGCCCCTCTCTGCCCCTTTCTGTCCCTATCTGCCCTCACCTCTGTGATTTCCTTCCTCCCGCTTTCTGCCATTTCTCCCCTCCCCACGTCTTCCCACCCCACTACGGAAGTTGTTGCTGCATGTCGTGTGCATGCCTTCTGCTGCGGTGTCGGCACCTCTCCCTTCGAGGGGAATGGGGGTAGGGGTGGGGGTGTTGGGGAAGAGAGAGAGATGATAGGTAGGACGCGCTATCACATCGCTTCAGTAAGGTGGGTAGAGGCAGACTGCCTATTCTTAGAACCATCATTGACCTCATCTGCCCTGCCCCCTGGAAATACCTCCCGCCTCCACCCCCGCTGCCTTTCCTCTCCCTTCACACTTCTTCGATGCCTCTGCACGGCAGGTAAACAGGGATAAAAGTCAGAGACTGACACTGTGCTGGAGGCGATTGGACTTGAAGTGCCGCTTTCAAGCGTCTTGGGTTGCATGCAGTGTGTTTTTCCCCCCACTGAACCGCAGTCAGTGCAGTGCCGTCTGAGCAGAACGTGCAGAACCAAGAGCTTTATTCTTTCACGGACAGGTGCAGGAACTTCGTTTGTATCTCTCTCTCTCTCTCTCTCTCTCTCTCTCTCTCTCTCTCTCTCTCTCTCTCTCTCTGTCTCTCTTTCTCTCCTTCCAGTTTACGTCTATCTGCATGTCCATCTGCTTGTATTGTCTCACTGATTTGTTGTCATCTTTCTCGGAGACAGTTTTCGTCATCTGTCAGTGGTTTCATTGATCTTTGTTTTCTCCTGCACTTGGCTCGTACCTCTTGGGTCACACTCACATCATTTGCAGCTCATGCAAATAGCGCGCGCACTCGTTGTATTGACTTCGAACTATCGCCTATATTCGTTCTCGAAATAATGATGATGATGATGATGATGATGATGATGATGATGATGATGATGATGATGATGATGATGATGATGATGATGATGACGGTGGCGGCGGCGGTAGTGCTGGTAGTCTCTTGATGTCACCTACACTGTTGCAATGTCTGCACACAGATGCAATATCTAACACTGTTGCAATGTCTGCACACAGATGTAATATCTAACACTGTTGCAATGTCTGCACACAGATGCAATATCTAACACTGTTGCAATGTCTGCACACAGATGCAATATCTAACACTGTTGCAATGTCTGCACACAGATGCAATATCTAACACTGTTGCAATGTCTGCACACAGATGCAATATCTAACACTGTTGCAATGTCTGCACACAGATGCAATATCTAACACTGTTGTAATGTCTGCACACAGATGCAATATCTAACACTGTTGCAATGTCTGCACTCAGATGCAATATCTAACACTGCAGGCAACTTGCTTCCTGAAGAGCCGCAACGGCCGAGGGCGTGTGGAATGCGTGAGGACATGTTTACGCGCCATTGTTGGCACTAAAGGGTTGCCCTTGGCCCCAGTGCAGGCGGTAGGCGTGCAAGCAGGGCAGGGCAGGCATGCCGGGAAGGTAGGGCAATGCAGGGCGTGTAGGGCAGGGCAGACAGGCAGGGCAGAGCAGGCAGGGCAGAGCAGGCAAGGCAAGACAGGCAGGCCAGGCAGGGCAAGACAGGGCAAGACAGGGTAGGACAGGGCAAGGCAAGACAGGCAGGCCAGGCAGGGCAAGACAGGGTAGGGCAGGGCAAGGCAGGGCGGGCAGGGCAGAGCAGGCAGGCAGGGCAGAGCAGGCAGGGCAAGACAGGGCAGGGCTGCGAGGTATGGCGGCACACACGCCACCCTGGAATGCCCGTCCCATGCCAAATGGGGAGTTGCAAAAAGCCAGCACTGCCAGGTCAGCAGGTATCGCTGGGGGCTGCGCTCGGCGTGGCTCTGGAATCACTCCCGCCCTCCCACTTCTCCGGGGAACGGAGTTGGGAGGGAAAATCCTGCCATTGCCTGCTCCAAAGCGGCCCTTTTTTCTTTTGCAGCGAAATTTGTTTTGCTTCTTTCTTTTTTAATGGGATGGATCGTCATTTTACCTGAGAGATTTATCTATAGTTTATAAGCGTCTGTCTTGAGGTTGTGGCACTCGGACGGTGCTGGCAAGTCGCGGGTTTGCACCCGTCCAGGATCCTGAAACTTTTTGTCTGTCCCCTACACGGATCCGACTCTGCAGTGATCGTCCACTATGGAAAGAGTATTGTATGACCATTGAAATAGTTTATGTTGGGGCCACCATAAAGGTCTTTGAATTCCCTTTTAGATTACATACATTACACATGATGGGTGTTGCTTGGTTAGAGCCTGGGTTATTTCTGGGCTATCAGAGATGACGGGTGGGAAAAACTCGTTATTCACACTGTTAGTTGTGCAGCTTTAATTAAATTTCCCTTTGTATGTCACTCACAATTCGAATTTGGTGGGAAAATAGTGCAAAGGCACATATATTATAGATCAAACTCTTCAAAGGGGCCTTAATATGCAAATTGCCACCTTTATACCCCAACTTCGATTTCCGCGCTGTATAATTTAAAAATCAGCAAACAACGTAGGGAACTCAGTTTGAGGCGGAAGGGCTGTACTGGAAATGTGGAAGATGCGACACTTCAGACAGGGACGGGACGGTCTCTCTGGTCTTCATGACCTCATGTCAGGTCGACCTCGAGGTCTGCTGTGGAGGTGGCTGGGAAACGGACAGCCATGCAGGGCACACCCCATGAGGGGGAAAGAGGCGGGAAAAGTAGAGCGACGCCACAGGACACTGCTGCCTCCCTCGCTGTGGCCTTGGCTGCTCCCGTCGCCGCCCTCGCTGCCGGTGTTCTGCTTCTGCTACTACTACTACTACTACTACTACTACCACCACTACTACTACTACTACTACTACCACCACTACTACTACTACTACTACTACTACTACTACTACTACTACTACTACTACTACTACTACTACTACTACTACTACTACTACTACTACTACTACTACCACCACTACTACTACTACTACTACTACTACTACTACTACTACTACTACTACTACTACTACTACTACTACTACTACTACTACCACCACTACTACTACTACTACTACTACTACTACTACTACTACTACTACTACTACTACCACTACTACTACTACTACCACCACTACTACTACTACTACTACCACCACTACTACTACTACTACTACTACTACTACTACTACTACTACTACTACTACTACCACCACTACTACTACTACTACTACTACTACTACTACCACTACTACTACTACTACTACTACCACCACCACTACTACTACTACTACTACCACCACTACTACTACTACTACTACTACTACTACTACTACTACCACCACTACTACTACTACTACTACTACAACTACTACTACTACTACTACTACATTACTACTACCACCACCACTACTACTACTACTACCACCACTACTACTACTACTACTACTACTACTACTACATTACTACTACCACCACCACTACTACTACTAGTACCACCACTACCACTACTACTACTACTACCACCACCACCACTACTACTACTACTACTACTACTACTACTACTACTACTACTACTACTACTCTTACTACTACCACTACTACTACTACTACCACCACTACTACTACTACTACCACCACTAGTACTACTACTACTACTACTCTTACTACTACTACTACTACTACTACTACTACTACTACATTATTACTACCACCACCACTACTACTACTAGTACCACCACTACTACTACTACTACCACTACTACTACTACTACTACTACTACTACTACTACTACTACATTACTACTACCACCACCACTACTACTACCACTATTTGTCCAACTCCTCCTCCTCCTCCTCCTCCTCCTCCTCCTCCTCCTCCTCCTCCTCCTCCTCCTCCTCCTCCTCCTCCTCCTCCTCCTCCTCCTCCTCCTCCTCCTACTACTACTACTTCTACTACTGCTACTACTATTGACACTTTTCGGCAACCTGCAACAGGGACGGTAACTCGTACTTACTCTTGAAGTCTTCTTCCGGTTCCTACCATTTTTCAACACGCACAGTGATTTACGACTCGTTCTTTTAACGATTTTAGATTATTATGGGTCCTTTATCGAGAACGCGTTGGTAGGAACACCAAGAAAAGGTTCTTGTGAAAATGCCTGATTGCCTTGAGATAGCTTCTCCGTCGGATGCAATGTTGAAATGGGAGGACAACATGCGCATTTGGCCGCCTGTGAGCTACGTAAAAATCGTCAATTATCTCATGTTTGCTGAGGGCTGTGATGGCGACGCCATGGAAAACTACAAAAGCATGGAATCGTACAACTACTTCCAATCGCGAAAGGTTAGTACAACTGCCAGTGTTTAGCCTCCTCTTTCCCAACTCTTTGACAGAACCCTTTCTAGCGTTCCTTTTGCCTTTCGACTGCTGCTCAAACTTTTGATTGCATGCGTTTCGGTAGCATCACCGTTTCTTCAGAGAAGATTAATTTGCGCAGTTGAATTGCGATTTTGATAGTTTAGCCGCTTGGATACGATTGAATACTGTATGTGTGATGCTCTAGTTGCAAACATTAACAGTAATGACGCTAGGAAAGAGTTTTATTTTGTCACAGACATCGTTTGTGCACGTTTGAATGTATTCTGCATGAGAAATAAATATCGAGATAACTTCTGAAAAAAAGTAATGCTAATAGTAATAACCCAGTGAATGAGTGTAGTCAGTGGCACCCAAACCCAGTCTCTGAACTACAGGAGTGGCAGCACACCAAAACAAATGCCGCGTGTACGTTTTTGCTTTTCAGTGTTACTTATTACTTCACATACAGTAATTTAATACTTTATTTTTATTCTCAAATTGCTTGGTTTTTTGTTTCAGGTTGGTGCTTTGTACACTGCGGCAGTGACTTCAGAACTGGTGTATGTCAGAGGTGAGGTCACACCAAGTCAAGCTGTGAACAATGAAAAGCTCAAGGCATGGGTCCTCTGCACCACTGATGGCGTCATTGAAACAGCAGGCTGCACCTGCAAAGCTGGACAAGGAAAATCCTGTAGCCATGCTGGAGCAGTTTTATGGAAGGTATGTGAAAAGTGGCATTAGAAACAGTGTTGTAGTACAGGAATTTTATTTTTATTGGCCCAAGTTCCTAAATGTTTGTGTTTGCAATGCATGTGTGAATATACAGCGCCTTATTAGTCTGTCATTTGTGTAAAATGTTTTTATAATTTCATGCATGCTCTTATGCACTGCAAAATAAAGAACACTGCAGACAGTGCAGTAAAGCCTTGAGTTAAACAGTCCCTCTAAATGACACCTGTGATCCAAGGACAGGTATTTCAGAGTGCTCACATCAATTTGCTGATGTAATGTGGTCTATTTTGTTTTTATAATTTATTTATGGGATACACTATGCTATTCAGTGACTGACAGTTGTATCAACAATGTGTTCCAGCTGGAAGCAGCAGCATCTTCAGGGAGATTAGGGGAGGCCTGCACTGACAGAGAGCAGAGGTGGAACCAAGGCACCATAGCAAACATCGGCCCCAAGAGAATGAGCCAAGTGTCCTTCCAACGACACAAGCAGAATGCAGATGTTGATCTTGAGGCTGCAGAGTCCATTGGCAGCGAAGTGACACTTCCACCGATACAGAAGTATCTCACCCATGAAGATTTTCAGCGCGGCATGGAGAACTCTACAGTAAAGGGCTTGGTTGTGGTGCCAGGTAGCATGATTGCCAAAGCAGTGACTGCAACAATCCCCCTACCACACCCCACTACCACACCATGTTTTGTGCTGCAGCATGGAGATCACAAAGGAAACAACAGCTGTCCCAAGTGCAGACCATTCTATGACAAATTTGTTGACATTGATAGGGAGCAGCTAGAAAAAGCGACAAGGGTGCAGGGAAACTCTAGTGCATGGCACGACTCACGCAGAGTGCGCCTGACTGCCAGCACTTGCAAAAAAGTGCCTGTGCGATCCACCACAGATCCTGCAAAGTTCCTGCGGGAACATATGTATCCTACTTTCCGCGGCAACAAAGCCACACGCCTTGGACAGTTGTCAGAACCGAAAGCGTTGCATGAGCTAGGAAACATGGGCTTTCCCTCCACCCCATCTGGTACGGTGCTGCATGCGGAGGAACCCTGGCTATCAGCAAGCCCAGATGGGATTCTTCAAGATGGAAGCATCGTAGAAGTCAAGTGCCCTGATGTGGCAGACATCCATGAAAGTCTACAGGCAGGCAAGCTTGTCAGTGACTGTCACATTGTTGAGGGGAAGCCTGCAGTGAAGCAGAATGGTAGCAGAGGCTACTATTTCCAGGTGCAAATGGCCATGCATTGCACTGGAACTGATAAATGCAAGTTTTTTGTTTGGTGTAGTGGTGGACATGTGCTGATTGATGTGAACTATAACTCGGGCTATGTCAAGAGGGCTGTTGAGAGATTGAAGGCATTTTACTTTCAAACAATGTTGCCCAGAATTGTGGATGATTTTGATGCTGGCCGTCTGCATCTCGGTGCACAGTACAGGGCACTGGCAAACAAAGTGTAGGTGCCTGTGGTTTTATAGACCAATGACTAATGTTCTGCACATGGATTTGGGGGACAAGTTCAAGAAGAGACAGATAGAACATCTACTGACTTAGAGAAGCTTGTACCCTTTGATAGTTTTGAATTGATTTGTTTCAAACTTGGACTGAAAATTATAGTTATAGTTCACATCAATCAGCACATGTCCACTAGAAAATTTATTACATATTTAAGTTATAAAATACTTATTTTGTTCTTGAATGCTTTAGCATTAGTGTACTGGAAAAGAATGGTGGTGCACGAGAAGTAAAGCCTTGATCTTGATCTGGGTGGAGAAGACTGGTTAATATTGTTTTAAAATGTTATATTGTTAGTGTTTCTGTGCAAGATTGAGATTTTTTTATTTGATTTTTTGTGTGCACATCTTTCTTTTATGAATCACCATTGAGTACTTCTTGTAAAAGTATAAGTTATAACAGGGGTCATGCACAAAGTGACAAACATGTACAGTAACAATAATGTGCAGTACTACTTATTGTGAAAGACTTTGATACTATTTTGGCATTGACTGGATAATGTTCACAACATGTGACTACTTAAATGATTCAGTTTTGTTATGATTAAGCAGAGAATACATTACTGATTACCAAGCATGAAACTATTGTCACATCCTTTACATGGTAAGTTAGCAAAAGCCAAGATAATGTGCGTTATATAACTTATAAATACGCATGTATGCCTACACATTGTACAATAGTGAAAATGATAACGAGCCCAAACTCAGCAATTTCGAAGTTGGTCTAAAGTGAGAAATAAATACTGTGTGCAGTAGTGACTGAATGAGTGCGTATGATACGTTGTTTGTGTTCAAGCAGTATGTGTTGATTGTGTGAAGATTCTGTGCCTTGCATGATATGATTATGAAGTAATGTGCTTTTAGAACAGTGAAGATAATGCTGACTTTTTTCATGATAATAATGGACTGTATTGCGGTGTTGCAAATGCAAGTAATAAAACTGATGTTTAAAGTGTATGTCTACTGTTGTGGGAATAAAGCATAGACACCTTTCTGAATGAGTAAAATAAAACACATCAGCTTTGTCCAATTCTTTTATTGTAACACACATCTCTTTAAACCCATTTTCCAATTTTCAAACAAAAATACAATAACACCACAGACTAAACTTAATTGATTTGAACATGTACCCAAATGTCTGGCGCGCAGCTATGGTGATCTACTCTGACCCAATCAAACAAAAAGACAACCACAATGACAGTCAAAAAGAAATATGGAATTGTTACAAAACCAACCATTTAAATTTTAATCTGAGCAAACTATTATATAATGAGTTTAACAGAGCTCTAAATTCTGATGCTAAGTCTGGTAATGTTCTGCAAGCTTTCAATAGTACTTCCCCACTGCTCTTTCTGATCATGCCCTCTCCCCACTGCTCTTTCTGATCATGCCCTCTCCCCACTGCTCTTTCTGATCATGCCCTCTCCCCACTGCCCTTTCTGATCATGCCCTCTCCCCACTGCTCTTTCTGATCATGCCCTCTCCCCACTGCTCTTTCTGATCATGCCCTCCCCCCACGGCTCTTTCTGATCATGCCCTCCCCCCACTGCTCTTTCTGATCATGCCCTCCCCCCACTGCTCTTTCTGATCATGCCCTCCCCCCACTGCTCTTTCTGATCATGCCCTCCCCCCACTGCTCTTTCTGATCATGCCCTCTCCCCACTGCTCTTTCTGATCATGCCCTCTCCCCACTGCTCTTTCTGATCATGCCCTCCCCCCACTGCTCTAAAGTCTTTCTGATTATGCTGTCTCGCCACTGCTTTTCTGATCAACACTGTCCGCCTGATCTGTGGCCACATCCTTTTCAACACTGTCCTCTTGATCAGTGATCACATCAGCATCTTTGATCAAATCCCCTCTCAGGTTTACAAGGGCTGCACAGATTCTGAGGATACAGTCAATCTTACCAGACATAGAAATGGGCACAATGTCTCTGAGCATTTTGAACACTTTCAAATGTCGAATTGCACGTTCGACATGAATTCTGACACTGGCCAGACGTCGTGTTGTTGTTACTTCTTCCTCAGTCAGCTGAGAACCATGAGAGAAAGCTGGAATGTTCAGTTTTGCTTGGTGCTGAAATACCCAGTCTTCTATGGTAAATCCACGATCTGCCATGACCTCATCGCCAGGATCCAGGTAATCCAGGAACCCAGAATCCTGGACAATGAACTTGTCACTAGCTCTCCCTCCGTAAGCTCGCGAAATGAACATAATCAAACCACTGGGGGCAATCCCAACCAAGTACTTAGCTGTGTTGTGAGACTTGTATGTACTGTACGTTTCACCACGTGAGTCCAAGTTCTGTGCCTTCTGCATGATGGCCTCAGCACAGTCTATGATGACTGTAGTCTTTGGATACTTGCGTTTGAAGCATTCAGGCATGGTCGCTCGAATAGTTTCTCTTGGCAGCCATGTGACCAGTGGTGCAAGCTGTTCTGCAAGCTTTGCAATCCAGAAAGAAATAATTTTGCTGCACTGCCCTACAGATACACTGAAGCGACGAGACAAATCTTCTAGAAGCAGGTTCAGCCTTATTTTCATCAGCACCATCAGAATCTGGTCCGACAGATGCAGCTGGAACGACTGCGCCACAGGTTTCATTGCCTCCACCAGTGCTTGAAATTTATCCAGAGCAATACCTGCAAAAACAAAAACATTACGGTTACCGGTACATTTATAATTTACTGTCATTTTAATGTCCAAAATTGTTGAAACATGTTGTAACACCCATGTTGGTGTCCGACTACAAATTTGTTCTCTCCAGAAAGTGGAGATTGTACTGAAAGAACTGATGATAACCAAGGTGACATGGCAGAAATTAAAAAATGATTAAAAAATTTCAGGTAGGTACTTAGCCTGAAGCTCTGCACCTACTCTCTGTCAAGACTGTTTTCTGTGATTGGCTCTTGCATTGCCTTAAACTTTAAGATTGCTTTTTCCCCTGACGGATACAAGGGAATAAAAAAATCTCTCTAGTCCATCTATATGAAGAAGAAAAGGAGGAAGGAGGAGAAGTACTTAGTAGAAGAAGAAGAAGGATCTACTTAAAGAGGAGCTAAAGCAGACATTCACTCATTAGTATGCAGTCAAGTTTTACTATCTTTACATCAGTGCATGAAAGAAAACTCTCAGTGATAGAAGTAAGGCACATGCTGAAAACCTCAACACTTTCAGTGCTGTACACATTTATTAGGCCGACAGAAGAAATAATTGTAGTTATGGTAACATGGCCAGCAAAAATAGGGTTGGTTGGCTTGCAGTTTTTTTAAATAATATTTTTAATAGAAGAGGCTGGATTGAACACAAATCACAATTTATCTTTTGCTGAAAAAAAACTAACAAAATTTAAATAATGAATGGCTTTGTAAGTTTACTCTGATAGATGTTGTGTGAGAACTGAGATATTAAAAATGTTAACAGATCATTTACATTTGTGGTGGCAAACTAATGCTAGCAAACACTGGTCATGTACTCTAGTCTGTCTTGTCTTTGCCACATATGAAAAAAATCCATGCATAGTTAAGCTGTGTGAATGGATCCTCCAGAATTTAGCAGTTTCTTTGAGATTTAATATTGTTGATCATCACACTAGCAAGAGAAGACAACCATTAAACCAGTTGTGCTGTGCTGTGCTGTATGCAGGTCACCTTTGAGACCTCTGGTGTCCAGGTTGAGCAAGCACTCCACCGCCTCCACTACATCGGGGTGGGGGAAGGAAACACTTCCATAAGGTGGTTCTTCCATACATCTAATGTCCCTTCTGATCTTGGCAACATGTCAGTTACTAGCTATGGCCTCAGATAGCATTCTGATGGTCCTCTCTGGTTTCTTTCTCCTGAACATTTCTGACAAAAAGTTACTTATTATCTTAATTGTTTTCTCTCATTTGAAATTTTCTCTCCTGTTTTCTAGTTATGTACATACCAAATGGGAAGGTCAGTTGCAAACTTAGAGTGTTGACTGAATTGCACTCTTGGTTCTTTGTTGTAAACTGGGTTTTAGGTAACAATGTGATGTGCATGTGGTACATTCAGTTCAGCTAGTAGTACATGGTGCTTGCAGGACAGTGCATACATGGTACATGCAGTTCAGCTAGTAGTACATGGTGCTTGCAGGACAGTGCATACATGTATGGTACATGCAGTTCAGCTAGTAGTACATGGTGCTTGCAGGACAGTGCATACATGGTACATGCAGTTCAGCTAGTAGTACATGGTGCTTGCAGGACAGTGCATACATGGTACATGCAGTTCAGCTAGTAGTACATGGTGCTTGCAGGACAGTGCATACATGGTACATGCAGTTCAGCTAGTAGTACATGGTGCTTGCAGGACAGTGCATACATGTATGGTACATGCAGTACAGCTAGTACATGGTGCTTGCAGGACAGTGCATACATGGTACATGCAGTTCAGCTAGTAGTACATGGTGCTTGCAGGACAGTGCATACATGTATGGTACATGCAGTTCAGCTAGTAGTACATGGTGCTTGCAGGACAGTGCATACATGGTACATGCAGTTCAGCTAGTAGTACATGGTGCTTGCAGGACAGTGCATACATGGTACATGCAGTTCAGCTAGTAGTACATGGTGCTTGCAGGACAGTGCATACATGGTACATGCAGTTCAGCTAGTAGTACATGGTGCTTGCAGGACAGTGCATACATGGTACATGCAGTTCAGCTAGTAGTACATGGTGCTTGCAGGACAGTGCATACATGTATGGTACATGCAGTACAGCTAGTACATGGTGCTTGCAGGACAGTGCATACATGGTACATGCAGTACAGCTAGTACATGGTGCTTGCAGGACAGTGCATACATGTATGGTACATGCAGTTCAGCTAGTAGTACATGGTGCTTGCAGGACAGTGCATACATGGTACATGCAGTTCAGCTAGTAGTACATGGTGCTTGCAGGACAGTGCATACATGGTACATGCAGTACAGCTAGTACATGGTGCTTGCAGGACAGTGCATACATGGTACATGCAGTACAGCTAGTACATGGTGCTTGCAGGACAGTGCATACATGTATGGTACATGCAGTACAGCTAGTACATGGTGCTTGCAGTACAGTTTGTACATGGTACATGCAGTTCAGCTTCAACTTCCAAGTTCTAACCTGCATATAACGTTGCATCATTGTCTGTCTGGTCAAGGTAGGAAGACTGTCCCAAATCATCAGCAATCTGGCACTGAGTTCCGTGGTTACAGCGGCTGGGTGGTGGTGGCGTCTGAGTAAATGTTCCAAGCACTTCATGAAGAAGGAGTTTTTTACAGTACTGTTCATGGGTTGGATCATGCCACTGTGTTTCAGTGTCTCTTTTCTGAGGGTTCTGTGGTTGAGGGTGGCTGGTGTCAGGTTCAGGGCTGGTGTCAGGTACCCCTTGGTTCTCTGCACAAACACCAGAGAAAAAAATCAGCAAGCTGAATAATAATTCCATTTTTATAATTTACTTACTCTTGGTAAAATAATAATTCACTGCAAACTGGGGCAAATCAACACACAATAACAAAAGACACACCACAACATACAATTGATTGAGTGTGTACTGTACTCCAATCGATACATGTGTAAGAGGAGCATGTGTCACTGAAACTCAGTGGATGAGTGGTACTTCACACACCAACAGTCAACACACAACAGGCAGCATGAAAATAACTTACCTTCGTTTTTGTCACAATCAGAGTATGTAGCATTATCAGTTGGGCTTGAATTTTCACTGCACTTGCGGATCCTGCCGTAGCTTCGTCCCCCCTTTCGTTCGTTGTTTTCGTCCCCTCTTCGGTGGCAGGCCGTATCCAAGATACAGTTGTGGCAGTGGATTTTCAACAGTTGGCATTCGGTCAATAAAATGAAAGGTGCACACAAAAATATTTGCTGGTGGGTTTTTCAGATTCAATTTTGACAACCACTCTCTTCTTTCGTCAGGATTTTTGGAAGAGTGAAGTTGAAATGGTGGCGGACATCTGCATTCTCCGTGTACCTGGGGCTTGTGATCAAAACACTCTCGAATGCTCCACAAATACAAATCTCTTCGATTTTTTCTGCAGCCTATAACTGAGCAAGTTGGTCCGCCACCGTTTCGGTAAAGTTCCCTACTATTGGGCTCAAAGAATTTGCGTTTCCGTGAAAAGGATGCCATCTCGTGTTGCTGTGCACAGTGAAGAAACAGGCCTAACCGGAAGCGATCCTCAATAACCTCGTTTTCAATTCAAGATGGCTGCGCCCAGGGGATTGAGAGAGCACCCCAAAAAAAGCCCGAATTGGGAAGAACTGTTGAGAGTGGGTGTGGTTTGGACATGGCTCACAGCGTGTGCTTTTGACTGGGGGCGCTGTAAAGGGGGCTGTGATGGGGGCTGTGAAGGGGGCTGTGATGGGGGCTGTGAAGGGCGCTGTGAAGGGGGCTGTGAAGGGGCACTTCCTGAGCGGGGGCGGGGTGCTATGACTGGAGGAGTTCATGCTGGCGCTTTACAACTGTTGTGCACAGGATTCCTCAGTGCAGACAGGTAGCTGTGTAAAGTCCTGCTTCTAACGAGACCCGCCCTCAAAGGAGGCCCCACTGGTCTTGGGAAAGAGCTGATGCGTGACAACACGACAGTGGCATCCTGGAATAAAATGTATACATTCATCCACAACCTTTCACTCACTCCCATTCATCAAAACAATTTCACACACTACCATTCATCTACTACTTTTCTCATACTAGCAATGAGGGGTAGACAGGTTTTTCAAGCTTTTTAGGACTTCTGTGTTGGCTGCAGGCGTTCTGTTGGAAAAGGCCGAGGTCTTGCACGGGAAGGCGTGAAAAGAAAACAGGAATATGACAGACCAGGCAGGGTTGCACGCCAACACCCACATACGGCACCGTGTCCTTCAGCTTCACACTCCACCAGCCGATAATGTGACATTCCACCAGTCTACAGCGTGACACTCCACCAGTCTACAGCGTGACACTCCACCCGTCTACAGCGTGACACTCCACCAGTCTACAGCGTGACACTCCACCAGTCTACAGCGTGACACTCCACCAGTCTACAGCGTGACACTCCACCAGTCTACAGCGTGACACTGCATCCGTCTACAGCGTGCCACTCCACCAGTCTACAGCGTGCCACTCCACCAGTCTACAGCGTGACACTCCACCCGTCTACAGCGTGACACTCCACCAGTCTACAGCGTGACACTCCACCAGTCTACAGCGTGACACTCCATCCGTCTATTGCATGATACTCCATCAGTCTACTGCATGATACTCCACCAGTCTACAGCGTGACATTCCACCAGTCTACAGCGTGACACTCCACCAGTCTACAGCGTGACACTCCACCAGTCTACAGCGTGACACTCCACCAGTCTACAGCGTGACACTCCACCCGTCTACTGCATGATACTCCACCAGTTTTCAGCGTGACACTCCACCAGTCTACTACGTGACACTCCACCAGTCTATAGCGTGACACTCCACCAGACTACTGCATGATACCAAAGATTACAGGTTACACAAAGATAGCTCATGCCGATCTTTTGCTATATAAAGTTACAAGACGCTCGGAAACGCAGCGCCCCAAGCGGCTAGAACTATGGAGAAGTAATCACAACGCTAAGAGACATGTAAAAGTGCTTGTTTGTCGACGCGTTTCTGATGCGTTCCGATCATGTTTGTGAATACATTTACGGTGTAATGTGTAATAAAATGATTTGCTGCAATAATGGGGGTATTTTGGCTTTGTTTTTTGTAGCAGGCGTTGTGAAATCGAAATATTTATTTGGTTCATCGAAATGTGAGCCTATAGTCCGTTTCAACATTGCTCTGTCAGTGGAGACAAAGATTATTCGTCTGCTAGCCATCTAGGTACATACGGTAAGGTTTGTTTACTTATCTTCTGTGGGTTTTGTGCAGAAAGTATACGTTAAAACAGTCTAATATGACTATTTTCGATTAGTTTTTAATCTAATTAATATGTGTGCATGCTTTAACGCGGCCGGATCTTTGGCATAACTCCCCGGGCGTGCGAAGTCAGTAGCGTCTCCACTGACAGAGCAATGTTTAAACGGACTATAGGCTCACGCGCATGCGCAGAACCATCCATTTCGATGAACCAAATATTTCGATTTCACAACGCCTGCTACAAAAAACAAAGCCAAAACACCCCCATTATTGCAGCAAATCATTTTATTACACATTACACCGTAAAGGTATTCACAAACATGATCGGAACGCATCAGAAACGCGTCGACAAACAAGCACTTTTACATGTCTCTTAGCGTTGTGCTTACTTCTCCATAGTTCTAGCCGCTTGGGGCGCAACGTGTCTCGATCCTCACAACAATGAGCTAATGAGCTATCTTTGTGTAACCTATAATCTTTGATGATACTCCACCAGTCTACAGCGTGACACTCCACCAGTCTACAGCGTGACACTCCACCAGTCTACAGCGTGACACTCCACCCGTCTACAGCGTGACATTCCACCAGTCTACAGCGTGACACTCCACCAGTCTACAGCGTGACACTCCACCAGTCTACAGCGTGATACTCCACCAGTCTACAGCGTGACACTCCACCAGTCTACAGCGTGACACTCCACCCGTCTACTGCATGATACTCCACCAGTCTACAGCGTGACACTCCACCAGTCTACAGCGTGACACTCCACCAGTCTACAGCGTGACACTCCACCAGTCTACAGCGTGACACTCCACCCGTCTACTGCATGCTACTCCACCAGTCTACAGCTTCACACTCCACCAGTCTACAGCGTGACACTCCACCAGTCTACAGCGTGACACTCCACCAGTCTACAGCGTGACACTCCACCAGTCTACAGCGTGACACTCCACCCGTCTACAGCGTGACACTCCACCAGTCTACAGCGTGACACTCCACCAGTCTACAGCGTGACACTCCACCAGTCTACTGCATGATACTCCACCAGTCTACAGCGTGACACTCCACCCGTCTACTGCATGATACTCCACCAGTCTACAGCGTGACACTCCACCCGTCTACTGCATGATACTCCACCAGTCTACAGCGTGACACTCCACCAGTCTACAGCGTGACAGTCCACCAGTCTACAGCGTGACACTCCACCCGTCTACAGCGTGACACTCCACCCGTCTACTGCATGATACTCCACCAGTCTACAGCGTGACACTCCACCCGTCTACTGCATGATACTCCACCAGTCTACAGCGTGACACTCCACCAGTCTACAGCGTGACACTCCACCAGTCTACAGCGTGACACTCCACCAGTCTACAGCGTGACACTCCACCAGTCTACAGCGTGACACTCCACCCGTCTACAGCGTGACACTCCACCAGTCTACAGCGTGACAGTCCACCAGTCTACAGCGTGACACTCCACTAGTCTACAGCGTGACACTCCACCCGTCTACAGCGTGACACTCCAGACCAACCACAATGGAAAGTAAACACAGAAGCATGCTTGGCCGACGGAGAGTTTCTCACTAACTTCAGCTTTTTAATTTCTTCAGCAAATTTCTCAACACTTGATTTCGTCGCAATCTTGCAACTGGCGAAATTATGGCACGTGGATACTTTGCAACTGGCGAAATTATGGCACGTGGATACTTTGCAACTGGCGAAATTATGGCACGTGGATACTTTGCAACTGGCGAAATTATGGTACGTGGATACTTTGCAACTGGCGAAATTATGGCACGTGGATACTTTGCGGATGGTGACGATAGTGATTTCTGCATGTGTTTCATGTTATTGCTGCTGATAAATTGTGTTTCCAATTTAAAGCTGAAAATCCTGTATGGCCGGAGACTAAATGTCACTTTCGGACGGGCCAAGCGAAAAGTCATTATTGCCACTATCTTTGCAGAATGAGAACTGGAATGCATATATATAGTAAAAGACGTATGTGTTCGTACCTTTTCAGGAATAAAAATCGCTCGATGATGGTAAAAATGTGCAAATAACCATTAAGATAGTTTGATTACAACTACAAATAATCGATAATATTGATGATGGATAAGTTTTACTTTTATAATTTGTATGCAAACCCGAAAACGATTTATAAACAAACACGCTGATCGAGTCGACTAAGTGTGACCAAAGACCCTATACAATAAGATGATTCATCCGGTCACTTCCGGCGAAATTAGGATCACGCGCGCCACCAAGCGGTAATCGTGCTTAGCCGGTAAAAATGTCGACCACGAAGAAGAAATCAAGGCAAGGAGGTGACCATTGCAGTGCGATTAACTGTGTTAACTCGCGCTATGCGTGTCCACAGAAGTCGTTTTTTCGTTTTCCGTGGAAAAATAAAGAGAGGTAAGTAATGATTATATAAATGTGTTTTGAGCTAAGCGCAATAAAATACAGAACTTGAAGTGTAATCTAAATCTGCTGAACTGGTGGAGGAAGCTTGTGGCTTTTGCTTTTGTAGGTGTGCCGATATTTGTTTTCGAAAATCTGCTGATTTAGTCACGTCAGCACCTCAGCAAATCAGCAGTCTTGATAATGAATGATTCACGTTAGATGATAAATATCGCCTTGAGGCTTGATCACAATTGAGTGATTCTGAATCAGAGTTGAAGAGTTTTGGCAACTGAATTCATACAATTTTTGTTTGCGAAAATGTTGATGAGTATTAAATTAATGATGCATGTGGAATTTATTATAGTGAATAATAGTGGCCAAAACATTTCATCGCAATGAATAAACGCAACCGATCATAGCAGGAATGAAAAAAAAGGTCATAAAGATAAACAAAACTTACAAACACTATGCCGGAAAGCTAGCATAATAAAATGCAAGCACGTAGGTTTTACAAACATGACAGTTGACACATGGCAACTCGCTTTGTGGAGATGAGCATTATTGAAGTTGAAAACTAGTTATGTAGTTTTCTATTAAATTTGTTGATACAGTGGAGTCCACTTATAGTGAACTCTGTTATTGTGGTTTTCCTGTTATTGTGAACAGTTTTTAATTTGGTTGTCTATTTGCACGTGACCGTGTATCTAGTGCCCAGGCTATTTGCACGTGAATGTGTATCTAGTGACCATGCAGGCTGTTTACACGGCAAGTTATTTTCACCGCAAGCAATACGGAAATCATGAAATCTGCATTTTTTTGCTTACAATATCTGTTTGTGTTTCCCTACTACAGTAGATCTATGCAATTCTATAGTAATAAACATAAAATTACACGGCATGAGCCATGACCGTACTCAGTAAATCCTTCTATCTCGCTACTATCGCAGCGAGCGGCTCGGCCAGCAAAAGTAGGCCTACAGATACTGTGTTTACAGACAGAAGGATTTTTCTTCACCAGCCTTTGTTTAGTTATCGATATTTAATTCAAAAACTTGCAATATAATAATATAATATAATATAAAAGTGATTAATTCTCATTACGATTTCTGTTGTGGGTATGTGGAAGATTGTCTTCCTTGACTCGAGCGCCACGATTTCCGCTTGGGGCGTCTCGGTCGGCTCCGTCATCATGTTTTATATAGGCCGAGTGCCGGATGAATCATCTTATTGTATAGGGTCTTTGGTGTGACGAACAACGAAACCTGGCGGCGGCTGGAGTCACAGCTGCATTCTTCAATCAGCAGAACAATACCGATATTCAATCAGCAGAACAATACCGATATTCAATCAGCAGAACAATACCGATATTCAATCAGCAGAACAATACCGATATTCAATCAGCAGAACAATACCGATATTCAATCAGCAGAACAATACCGATATTCAATCAGCAGAACAATACCGACCGCATTTGCAAAGCCGATAGCGGTTTCAAAATCAGCGCCGCTTGCCGAGACAGGGCGGCGATCGCTAATCATCTCGCACCAACTGCGCAGATCGGATTCTTCCTTCTCGCCATGTCAGGCAAACGAAAATGTCTATTCAGTCCAGAACTATGCATAGACCGTTATCGGATTTCGTAAAGAGCTTTACATCATACATAAAATCACACTTCGATCAAAATCTATATTTTTCTACGATCAGTAATCGACAGTTCATGAGGTCATGAGCACGCAATCGACCATCACATCTGTGTGCGACAGCGAGCCATTAGCGCTACAAGCGAACGCTGTCGCGGACAGGCACTGCTGATTGAAGAACTTGGCTGGAACTCCAGCTAAAGACAGGTTTCGTTGTTCGTCACATTTCGATTGTGCACGTCTGCCAGCAATGGCGTCGGGACTCTCCCCTCGATCAGTGTGTTTAATTTGTTAATAAACCGTTTTTGGGTCTGTGTACAAGTCATTAAAGTAAAACTGATTCATTATCAATATTATCGGTGGTTTATAGTTGTCATCAAATTATCTCCAACGTTTGATGCAATTTTTTACCATCATCGACCGATCTTTATTCCTCAAAATGTGCGGACACATATTCTTCTACTATACCAGTTCTTATTCTTCAAAGATGGAGGGTCTCACGTGGCTGCTACTATTTTTAGATTAACCCCGGTGAACCCCTCTCCGGCCATTGCTTGTGCGGGAAAACTGGTGTTCCAGGAAGAGCTAGAAACGGGCTGACGTCAGACAGAACACGGCAAGCACTCCCTGTGCTCGACCCGTGGATCCGGTTATGACCTGCGTAAGATCGTAAGTCGTCCACCCAACCTCGCATTCTGCGCCACAAGTGCCGACTCGACGCGAACTGCACTGCCGCTAAATGCTCGATTCAAAGGCGAGCTAAGGGAAGGCGCAACAAAGCCACTGCGCAGCGTAGCGCGACCACACTGCCTCACTGCCGAGGCGGATGTGTGCATGGAGCGTCCAAGTGGCTCTGGGGCGCGTTGCTTAGCCTCCTTGCTGGCAAATAATATTTCGCAAGCTAAGCAAGACGAGAGGAGCAAGGGCGAGGCCTCTAGGCAACGTCTAATTATCAGCTGGCAAGGCGGAAGTTCGAGAGATCAACATGGCTGCGGTCAGGCGAGAGTGGGTGAGGAAATTGCTGTTAGACGAACTGACTGATGATACAGACATCGCAGCAGTTTTTACACTTGACTGATGTTATGAGTCGAGATATTTTAATTTTAAGTCAGTTCATTGTCCACTTTAAGAGCCAGCCAGGCCTCAAAGCTCTCTCTTAGAGAAATCAGCCAGGCCTTGGAATGTGGTGCCGAGAATAGAATTGGTCAGTAGAGAGTACAAAGACTAATGTTGTACTGCACAGATGGTGCCAAGATTGTGATTGGTCAGTGGACGGCACCCAAAACTATAAAGCCTCCACCGTCTTTCTTTCTCTCTCTCTTACCCCCTACCTCCTGGGCGTGCAGTGCACGCGCTGTGACTGCGCCCAAGGTCACACAGGAGATGGAAAGGAGGAACGCCAGAAACCCCCCTTACCCATAGCTCTGCTGCCTCCCAAGACTCCTCGGGACGCCATCCATCAAGGGTCCAGTCCACACAGATGGGCGTGATTCGACACCTCCACCAGAGACACTTTATATAATGGACTGCTGACTTGACCTCTCAGTGTATAGTCTATTATTATAGTCGCAGTGCTGTCTGCCCAGCTCCGCCTTCCCACCGGCAACGATCATTTCCGGTTTCCGAGTTTACAGAATGGAGCAGCTAATCGAGGAGATACTTGAGGTAAGTACGCAGCATTTACTGAAAATAAGTAGTTGAAAAGAAAGAATGAACATTGAAATATTATATTATTCGTAACTGTCAATCTATAGCTACATTAGCTCGGACAGTGTAGATGAGTGTAACATTTATGACCGAGATAATACACGAAAGACAAAGAGCGAGTCGACGCTTCATGAAGTCAGTTGGCAATGATGTTATGAATCAGATTTTTTTTTTTTATAAGCAGGATGGTGTTGCAAGTCAGAGGCACTGCTGCTAAACGTTTCTTAAACGTATGTGAAATGCTGAGCACCATTGCACTCCACTTGTCTTCTACATAGCGGCATAGCAGTCAGTACACGTCGTCTGCTCTCTGACGCGCGCATACCGCCACTGGCGCTAACGCGCATTCAGCGTGGCTGAGACTAGTGGATATAGTCTCAGCAACAGGTTGGTCACGTGATAGCCTTAATTCTTCCATAACATGCATACCACCGTTCTGAAGACAGAGTCTCAGCCACGCTGAATGGCATACCACATCGTGAGTGTATTCCTCCGCTTGTTGTGATACACTCGATACTGGCAGCCATCTTGTCGTCAATTCATTTTCTAAACATCGATTTCCCATAAATGTAAAACTTGTATGCGGTAAAATTCGAATCACAAGAGTGTAATATTGTGAACTCTACTAATTATAAGGACTTTGAATACAACAGCAATATTTATACTTCATTGAGCGAGTAAGGCAACCAATCCCGTCTGCATAACCTTTTGGACCGATACACACAGAAACCCGCTGAGTGCTTTTGCTGATGAGGAATCATTAATTTAATGTATGCTTAGAAGGATTAAACTTAGAAAAACTGCTTCTGAGCTATCCGATAATATCGAACTTCGGAATCGGACGGATTCCTACAGAAGAAACTTCCACTCGATTAACGTTCAACACAGACGGAATGTAGGTTAAATCACTTACTGACTCCATCAGTCGATACACGAATGATCGAAGTGTGGACTCAGCAGCTCGTCAAACAGTGTGAAGGCAGTTAGACCACAGGTTCCGGCCAGAAAGCATTTACTTGCGAGAGTATAACCATAGATTCACGAAACCAGCCCGGAGCCATAGGAATCCTTTTCGCTGCGTTTATACATATAGTAGGTCCAAAGATTGCGTGTATTACTATATACACAATCGCACGTGCTCAAGGCAGTTTGCAACCTTATAGACGACGTTCGCGCTAAAAGTAGTTCTCAATTGATTTCCTGAAAATCTCATAGATTAGTTTTATTAGAACACCAAATTTGTGTTTATCTATCGGGATAAATAATTGGAGTGAAGTAGAATCGTCTCTTTTTA
>JAWQFJ010024818.1:0-5000 GCA_034096865.1 Theodoxus fluviatilis
AGGCAAAAAAAGGAGCTTTTTCTACACTATTATGTTCCTCAAGACACCATATCTCTGCCGCGTATAGTAAGGAACACTGGACCTGTGCGTCGTAGAGACGGAACAATATTCTAGGTTTCATATTCTTAAGGTTCCACATCATTTTATACAGATGCATTGTTTTTTGTTTTGCTGCAGTAGCCAGGCTGTCTAAGGATAATGTTGTTGAGAGTCTAGTTGAAAGCGTATAACCAGGTATTTATAATTATTCACTACATCAAGTTGTTTTCCATTAAGAACCATTTTCCCCTTGTGCTAGGTGCCCTCTTCTCCGGAAAACCATGACTTTAGTCTCATCTGTATTGATTTCCAGAGCAATTCGTTTAAACGCACACGCAGAGAGAGAGAGAGAGAGAGAGAGAGAGAGAGAGAGAGAGAGAGAGAGAGAATGCGGGCTATTCTACATGTAGATAGCAACTCACTACAGCAGTCGTCTTAAATAAATTCTGACGTAAACCCAATACTGTCATGCGTATATTTTGAGGACATAGGAGCCGGATATCACTTTGCAACAATTGTGTTCAATGACCTGTTTATTTTACTCAATCTTCCTACTGATATTTGGCTAATCTAGGGAGAACAATGGTTGTATCAGCTCTCGAGGCAGAAATCCTGTATTCTTGGGAATCCCAGACGCCCCCACCATCCTGCAGAGGCTGTGTATTAGTTTTCTCCCGGACCTGTGTATGGAAACGTCTTGCTTTTACAGGTATTCGGTGCGTTTCACAGGAATGTAATTCTGTCCGGATTCACAGTTTGGTTCAGCGGCGTAACATAATGTGTGAACAGAAATTTCTGCCATTTTGACCATCAGGTATTTTATGTGATGAGGGGGGGGGGGGGATCCAAGGATTGAAGTATGTGTTCAAGATGTGCCTATAATGGTATGACGATTATGAAATGATTACTATTATGCATCCCATTAATAAAATGTGTGGCGCTTCGTTTTCATATAAATTGTATGACAACGCTATGACTTTATTGTCTTGAATAAGCTATCGTGTGTAATTTGAAAATTTACTCATGATAAGATACACAACGCAAAGCAAAGTTTTTGGTCCATTACTGAAATGAAGACGCATGTTAAGGTAATGGTAACCCGTAAACAAGTCGTTTTAGTTAAATATGGCCGAACATATTTTTCATACAACGTTGTAGTAAATTTAATGTATAATATGAACGTACGCTTTGTTTCTGGGGGAAGAAGGTATTTCATAGTGAAAAATTGGGAGAAAGACACCAACTGTCATCTGTCATAATGAGGAATGAGAACTTCAAATGCGGTTTTTTCAGCTTCCAGGTTGCCTCCGCTGAGTGTTAGATTTCATTCATGTTATCTCTGTGCTCTGAAGTTTGACAATCTTGAAACTTGGCATATTTGGTTCGTGCAGCCTGCTTCCAGGGATGACCCATAATCAAAACTGTTTCTTCCTGTATGTCAAAGTTGCACGATCTTGAATATGTAATTAAGGACTCAATAATGTAACTTCAAATGTGAAATTGTGTAAAAATGAAATGCTCAGAGTAAATGTCTTTATAGGTCAGGACATGCTACCCTATGTACTGTACTTCTGTGCAAAATTACAGGCTTCTATCATAAGCTCCTTTTCTGGTATTACGTTTCAAAAGCTGGCAAAATATGTTGTATCGGCAGCCACATTAAAAGCTAAGTAGAATGAGTTACGCAAACACATCACAGGTATCACTTTAAAAGTACAACTTGTTTGGCGAGAACACTGGACCAAAAAATTCAACGGACAACAAAAAGTGGCTACTGGATACTACTCCCTCACAACAGAGGCGAGTAAAACTGGAGTCTGAGACAATAATAACGCACACATTTTCGGACTTAGGTTTTCACCAGGCGCAACTTATTAGATTTGAAAAATGAGCTTCTCGTTTGCAACCTCTTTAGTGTGATGCTAAAAGATGATTTCTTCACTTGTTTACCACAATACGTTATGTGTATGACTGACCAGTGACTAGGCTTTCTTTCCCTATAATGGTGTTACGTGTAGGATGAGTAATAATGCGATGGCTAATTGTAAGAAAGGCACAGTTTCATTTTATAATAGCTGTTGTAGTCTACAAAGTTCATTGGTTTGTTTCTTCTTTTTTTTCCTACCTACTCTGTTGCTCGTTCCTTCACTCATGCGCTCAAGTCTTTTACACACACAGAAACTGTCACGCCTACTACACTTCCTCCGTCGAATTATTCAACGCCTGCAAGCTCATTATTGGTGTATCTGCACTGAGGCTAATTGTTTTTTGTCGCTAGGGTGCGACTCATAATGTGTGGCTGAAAAACGCCCTCGTGCAGGACCAAAGTGCACTCTGTGCAAGATTTAATTGGCATTGGTTTCCACCCACCCCACCCACCCCACCCCACCCCACCCCACCCCACCCCACCCCACCCCAACCCACCCCACCCCACCCGACCCCACCTCACCTCACCTCACCTCTATCCCCACTCCCCTCCACGGGAAACTTCAAGCATACATTTGATGTCGAAGATGTAGTCAGGTTTGAACAAAAAGGCGTGCATATGAAATTTCTTTGATAACAAGCGACAGCAGCACTCACTCCTTGCATTCTGGTTCACCCGCCGGTTCCATGTATTTTGACTCAGCAATGCTCGGGGGGGCGGGGGGGGGGGCGTGGTCACAGAGGCAAAATGTTCGTCACTGAATCGTGACATGTTTCAAACACACCCTTGCGCTGGGAAAATGGCTATTAGAGATTTCGAGACGGTAAAAGCCGCCACCCACTCTGTTAACTCTCCAAGTGCCAGGTCAAAGGCTTACAGTAGTACAAAGTATGTGTGCCGTCAAATGAAATATGTAACTGCAGGGATGTTTTATCCGTTCAGTCTCGAACAAACCTTGAGAGGGAAACTTGCTAATATACTGGTACTTACGGTTGTCGAAAGTGATCAGAAATAGCATCACATGTTTTTACATCTTTGTTTAAATTGCGAAAACAGCGACTTCTGCAGTGACAGCAAGTGTCCTATTTTGAAGCGGAACAGTATCCGATTCTATCCACTCCCCCAATAATCATTGAGTTCTAGATATACACTACGCTCAAAAAGTTAAGGAGCGGTACGAAAATTTGCTATAAAAGCTGAACGAGTAAATATTGAGTAACCATATACATATGCTCAAAAAGGACATTCATTCTTCTTTATGATCCCGTTTACAGATCACGATTATCTTAACTCAGCGCTGCGCAGCTGGGCGTCAAAGTGGGTACCCCCCGAAAATGAACATGCAAAACGCCTTTTTTCCGTTTCTTAAATTCATAAAAGAATCAGATGCAACAATATTTTGTAAAACTAAACGTCAAACGATAGCCCAACTATTTATCGTTAAGACAACATGCGTTTTGAAGAGAAAACAAAAAGGGTGTGTCTTCTACGGGCTTTGAAAGACAGGAGGCGTTAACACGTTTTGCAGGCAAAATACGCTGGTTTTAAGGCCTTTTTTCTCGGGTGATAGTGCGGTATTGTCCATATCTCAGCGTGGTTACAAGATACAATAATGAAACTTCGCAGTCATAAAAAGAGGTTGTTTGGCTAGACGCACACCAAAACTTATGTCAGTACTTTACAAGTACAAGTGTCTACAAGCATCTTAAGGCGGTAATGTAAGGTCGGCGCTGAAACAAAAGTTCTGAATGGGAAAAAGTAGGGCTTCTGCACGCACATAAGTAACGTTTCAAGGTGCCTACGTCTTAAATTTTATTAACTTCGAACCACGGGCTGAGCGCATGGACAGAGTTAAACTCAATGTTTACATCTGACAATGTTTAGGGGAAGAGTTGTCTGACTTTAACAAAGCATAAAAAAACGAGTCTCTATCATGAAACGAAAACAACATTACCCCTATTTCAAACTTGTCCATGCGCTCAGACTAGTGTATAAGCAGGTCGAAGTATTGCGTCTTTAAGCATTTTGGTCAAGCGGTCCTCTCTCTAGGCATTGTCCATGGAACCTTCGGGAAGAGACCTTGGCCTCGATTTACTGCTAACTTTGATACACTTAAGCGACTGGAAATTAAGTCCATCAAAACATTTCTCAGTTACGTAAACTAAGATGTGTACAGAACAAATGTAGCAAACAGCTGGAGCTGTTCGATGTCCACTTCATCAGCTGGAACCCCCGGCCACGGAGCTCTCGGGGCCTCGTATCTCAGCGGGGACGCCCAATCAGTCACAGACTACTAGGGGGCATCGTGTGCTGATACGAGTATCTGGGTTCACATGGGTTTGTTGATTTTCTTTGCATTTTCACACGGTTGCGTTCCCAGCCCACATGAAAATACTGCAAATATAGACTTGGGTAGGAAATAGCAGTGTGGGTGGTGGTGGGTGAATAACAGGGTGTTTCCTTCTGATAGAAGATGGAGATAAAGATGGGGAAATGGTTTCGCGTGATTGTGGGTGGGGTACATGCATGCGTGAGAACTTTTTCTCCAAACCCAGCTTGTTCTTTGCATATCACATGACTCTGCTGTTGCAAGGGTGTAGCTTTGTAAACTTTATTACAGAAGGGGGACTGAAGTGTCAAGTTTCGTTTTTGCGAGGGTGGTGAAATTGGCATTCTCAGCAGGGCGTGACTTCACATACTTCGCCACAGGGGATGGAGGTCATGCTTGGGTGGTTGTGGGGTGGAGGTATTTACTCGGAGGTGAATGGGGATGGAAGATGTCGACAGGAAAAGCAGGTATTGGGCACTGGACAAGGTGCCCAGTGAAATGAATACAATAATTTTTATGTCGCCAAATTACTCTAGTAGCAGCTAGTGTCAACGCAAAAGCTGCACGGCTTCTGTGATTTCGACAAAGAACAGCAATATTCATGTATGTATATGTATATATAAACCGACCACACACAATTTCCCACATGTAATGGTCAGACACTACATTGACACTACTGAAACATTTTACGCCGAACATGTCTGA
>JAWQFJ010024818.1:7500-12500 GCA_034096865.1 Theodoxus fluviatilis
TATCAGACTGATCCAACCACATGGAAGCTAAGGAAATGAATACTTACACACTGAGCAAATGCAAATATCATTTTGGTAGTCTCAGAGAAGGTTCAAGATGAAAATGGTTATTCATAGCACATTTACCAAGTTGGAAATACAATCAGTGAAAGCAACTCATGTGTTTCTCGACTGGACCAGAAGCCACGCACAGACTCGCGTGCCTAGTCGTTGTTCTTGACGTAGTGCTTGCAAAGAAGTGTTGTGAAGGTTCTAGAACACACGAGTATGTCGTAACACAATTGGGCTATTTACATCAGCTTCTCCACTCATGCGGTTGCTTGGCTACGCGATGGAGTCGTGTTAAATTTGTCTTGGCTGTGTCATGTGACGTCATGCTGGAGCGTGGGTGTATGTTCAACTCTGTTCTGGAAAAATCTGGAATCTGTATAATGGTATATAAGCGCAACAAAGTGACAGGGGAGAGAGTGCACACAACAGTAAAGGTGAGAGCTTAACAAAAAAGATAAGTGAGTGCGATCGAGTCCTCTGCGCGCATTGAGTAGTGTGAAGTTGTTACGCCGATACTGTTTACTGATTGTCACTGCTGTGTATTCACCAGTGCGTGAAAAAAATTATCGAAAACGATCACCAGAGTTTGTGAACTTGGACTTCCCAGCGCAAGCTAGGAGAACCCCCGTAGTAACAGGACATTGCAAAGAAGATACGAGCGCAATAGAAGCAACGGCAACAACTGCCATTACCAGTATATATGTTACAGTCAAGTCGGGAAATCAGGCATTCTCCGAGAATGCCTGAAAGTTTAGGCATTCACGGTAAATACCTGGTTTGATCAGGCAATTCCGGTAATGACTGAAAATTTTCAGGCATTATCAGGAAATGACTAAAAACTACTTGGACAAATTTCCCGTTTTGCCTGACTGTTAGGCAAAACGGGTTGTTCTGACCTTGTCTGATTTTACATAGTCTGCCTTGCATGAATTTGTAGTGAGTTTCTCTTTCATGTGTGACCTGAGACCTTGTCTGTTTTTACATAGCCTGCCTTGCATGAATTTATAGTGGGGGGGTTTTCCCGGATTTCGGAGTGATTAGAGTTTGTTTTTACATAGCCGACCTTAATTTATTGTGTTTCTCTAATGTGAGTCTCTCTCATTGTCTCTTTAACTTTTTCCCCTTTTCGCTGAGTTAGGAGTGATTGGAGTTCACTTTCAGTATAATGCTAGTTCCATTGTGACGTTGCTCTCAATGTTGAGGGTAGCAATGGAGGAAACAGAATCGGTGGAAGTCCGATTTAATCAGTTATTCTTTCAAAAGTACGCCAAAAATGAAATACACTTGATGCCAAAGTCAAAATATTTTCAAATACTTAAAGAGATGATGGAAAACGGAAGTCTCTAATAAAAAAATCTCGTATTGTTTGACTAGGTCTGAACCAAAGGGTAACACTGCCAACATCCACCTTGGAAATGCAAACCTCAGTACTGAGGAGTTGGTGACTGATGACAGTGTGGCATTGCTTGACATACAATATAAACAAATTCACCACCACAGACAAGCTAGCAGGGTATGTCAGCTCCAGCAAGCAGAAACAAAGGTGAAGCGGAGTCGCTTGAATCTCGGTCATGGACAGAGAGGTGATAACGTCGCAATACCCATTCCCCTGGTGGATAGAGGCCGTGGAGACCATCGGAATATCCTGGGGTGATTCTTGACAGGAGTGAAAATGACAACTACACACTGGTGACCAAGCATGGATATTAAAAGGAGCCTACACCAGAAACGAGTTCGAACTGTGTCCACAAAAACTGTTGTCTTTGTGAAATGAATTGTGTTAAGCACGTAAGTCTTCGAGAGGCAGTCATCCTGGGCTCCCAAAGCGGAGGACAAGGATACGTCAAGTGCAGCTGTTCGTGTGCAAAGAAATGCCAAAACAATCGGTGCAAATGCTTCAAAGCAAAACTGAAGTGCAACAGTCGGTGTCACCAATCCTTGACTAGTGGAAACAAAGTGAACTGTTGACAGAAAGTTCTGTTTTAATGTACATTTGAGTTGTTAGGATTAAACATTAAACTGATTTCATCATTATGTTCTTGAATTGAATGCCTTCAAATTAAGAGAGAGAGAGAGAGAGAGAGAGAGAGAGAGAGAGAGAGAGAGAGAGAGAGAGAGTACAAAAGAGGCGTGAAACCAATTACGACCCCAGCCATTCAAAGTTTTACAGTAGGCTTATGTGCTGAAATGCTTTGACTCTCACAAGAAACACATATTGTGAGCGGTAGGCATTCTCCGATAATGCCTGACAGCCTATTTCAGTCATTCACCGATAATGCCTGAACATTTTCAGTCATTACCGGAATTGCCTGATCAAACCAGGTATTTACCGTGAATGCCTAAACTTTCAGGCATTCTCGGAGAATGCCTGAATTCCCGATTTGACTGTAACATATATACGACTTTCTTTTGTTCCAGAGTCTCCAGCTCTCTTCTGGTAGGCTGTCGTGACACTTCTCTCCAACCTCTGCAGAAAAAGTCCAGCACTGTGCCGCCCGCCTCATTTACAGAATGCGTCACAGTCAACCTTGCACTCCTCTCATGATAAATCTCCACTGGTTGCCTTTTCCTGACCGCATCGACTACAAAGCTGCACTCTTCTGCTACTACTTCTTCACTGAATCTGCTCCCGCCTACTTTTCTCAACTTATTTTTCGTTACACTCCTCCTAGCACACTCCGTTCTTCTGCTGACACCCGACTCCTCATCTCAGGTGACTACAGTCGCAAATCTCATGGCTTCTGCTCTTTCTCATTCTCGGCCCTCATCTTTGGAATTCACTGCCTTACCATGTCAGACACTCCGATTCTATCACCTCCTTCAAGTCTAATCTTAAAACACATCTGTTCCAGCAATATTTGAAACGAGTTAGTTAGAAGAACATTTTCCAACCCCCCCCCCCCCCCCCCCCGAATTTTGGCCTTATTTCTACGAATAACTTAGAAATAAAGCCAGAATAGAGCTATTCAGTTTTCCTGCATACAAATCACTGGCACTTTATTCTTGAATACTTCTATTCCGGATTAATTACTCTATTCTCTATTCTTGCATACGGTCTCTGAACTCGGATTCGCTGGAGCCAAGTGGGAAGGCATGAACTCACACCGGCGAGACGCATCGAATGGCACACGCTGCAGCCACACTGAACAGACCGACGGCTTAGCTTACTCACGTAACCTGAGGACGGTGGGCAAACACAATGGTCCCTGCACACTGCCTACCGATAGCACGTTGCTGCGTCTTGGAGAGGACCGCTGGATTGAACCCAACAGCACGAGAAATGTATGAAACATAATTGTAGCAGTAGAACAAACGAACAAACGAACAAACGAACGAACGAACAAACGAACGAACGAACAAACGAACGAACGAACAAACGAACGAACGAACGAACAAACGAACGAACGAACGAACGCTTTATTGTATAGGCCTTCGGTCCAGTACAAGGACTCAGTATCATGAGCATAGATACATATTTCACGATGTAGACCTCCTTCTCTTAAACGCATGGAGTAAGTATGAGTTCACAGACCTTTCTCTCTCTGTCATTATTTGAAAAGCACATAATCAGACTTTCCTGCACAGTTAGTCCCAAACAATAGTTTAAATATTTTATTCTAATATCTTCATAGGCTGGACATACAACTAGGAAATGTAGTTCATCTTCGTGGTTTTCATTGCAACTAGGACACAGCAACGTACCTGTAGTTGGTTCACCGAATCTATATCGATGTGCGGATTGTTTGCTAATACCCAAACGAAATCGTATGTACAGGTCCCTGAAAATAGATTTGTCCACATCATAGAGATACTGCTCCAACTTATGATTACATTTGAATACTTTATAAAATGAATATCATTGTAGCGGTAGAGTGAGCTGTTGAAGCTCCGTGATAGACTCCTGTTGCTAGACGAAGTCGATCATTTAATTTAAAAAACGCACTTCACTGTTTGTCGGAGTACTAACACAGAACGGGTTGCTCTGCACAATCCCATAAGCATTCTGGCATCGTGCTGGATAGTTGCATTAACGCTACTGCTTTGAAGAATGTAAGCGGAAAAGCAAACCAGGTCATTCTCGAACTGCTCTACATCAAGCCTTCTCGTCATCGGGTCGAGTAATGAATCTCCCTTGTCACCCGATAAGTCTAAACGGAGACACGCAAGGCACGTGGACAGGGTGCAGCTCCCATTACGCGCCAAATTCCAAGAAGTCTTTTGTCGCCTTCAAAATCACATTTGCGATAGAAGGCATCCTGAAATGTGATATACGCATAATCCATGTGCTCCCAATGAGGCCCGGGGGAAAGAATCTACCCGCCAATGTTATCCCACTTCAATTATACGCAGATCTTCATGTGGATCATGATACGGATCATGTGAAGGTAATAGTGGCGTACCATGGACTACTACACAGACACAATGGCGAGATACAATGCAGTAGCACATAGACGTGCCTGGGATGCCAACGCCCAGAATTTCCCAAAAAGGTGTAAAGAAGTATATTCAGCCCCCACCACCATCTCTGTGTGTCTGTCCATATGTGTGTGTGTGTGAGTATGTGTGTGTGTTTAAGTCTCGCGCGCGCGCGTGTTAATGTGCGCGTCGCGCGCGCACGTGTGTGTTTATGTGTGCGCGCGCGTGTGGGAGTGTGTGTGTTTATGTGTGCGCGCGCGTGTGAGAGTGTGTTTATGTGAGTGTGTGTGTGTGTGTTTATGTGCACGCGCGCGTGCGTGTGTGTCCATGTGTGTGTGTGTGTGTTTATGTGCGTGTGTGTGTGTCTTTATGTGCGTGTGTTTTGTGTGTGTGTGTGTTTGTGTCTGTTTATGTGCGTGTGTGTGTATGTGTGTGTGTGTGTGTGCGCGCGCGCGCGTCTGTGTCCATGTGTGTGTGTGTTTATGTGTGTGTATGCGTTTTTATGTGTGTGTGTTTGTTAATGTGCGTGTGTG
>JAWQFJ010024818.1:17500-20000 GCA_034096865.1 Theodoxus fluviatilis
CACACACGTGCGCGCGCGACGCGCACATTAACACGCGCGCGCGCGAGACTTAAACACACACACATACTCACACACACACACATATGGACAGACACACAGAGATGGTGGTGGGGGCTGAATATACTTCTTTACACCTTTTTGGGAAATTCTGGGCGTTGGCATCCCAGGCACGTCTATGTGCTACTGCATTGTATCTCGCCATTGTGTCTGTGTAGTAGTCCATGGTACGCCACTATTACCTTCACATGATCCGTATCATGATCCACATGAAGATCTGCGTATAATTGAAGTGGGATAACATTGGCGGGTAGATTCTTTCCCCCGGGCCTCATTGGGAGCACATGGATTATGCGTATATCACATTTCAGGATGCCTTCTATCGCAAATGTGATTTTGAAGGCGACAAAAGACTTCTTGGAATTTGGCGCGTAATGGGAGCTGCACCCTGTCCACGTGCCTTGCGTGTCTCCGTTTAGACTTATCGGGTGACAAGGGAGATTCATTACTCGACCCGATGACGAGAAGGCTTGATGTAGAGCAGTTCGAGAATGACCTGGTTTGCTTTTCCGCTTACATTCTTCAAAGCAGTAGCGTTAATGCAACTATCCAGCACGATGCCAGAATGCTTATGGGATTGTGCAGAGCAACCCGTTCTGTGTTAGTACTCCGACAAACAGTGAAGTGCGTTTTTTAAATTAAATGATCGACTTCGTCTAGCAACAGGAGTCTATCACGGAGCTTCAACAGCTCACTCTACCGCTACAATGATATTCATTTTATAAAGTATTCAAATGTAATCATAAGTTGGAGCAGTATCTCTATGATGTGGACAAATCTATTTTCAGGGACCTGTACATACGATTTCGTTTGGGTATTAGCGAACAATCCGCACATCGATTTAGATTCGGTGAACCAACTACAGGTACGTTGCTGTGTCCTAGTTGCAATGAAAACCACGAAGATGAACTACATTTCCTAGTTGTATGTCCAGCCTATGAAGATATTAGAATAAAATATTTAAACTATTGTTTGGGACTAACTGTGCAGGAAAGTCTGATTATGTGCTTTTCAAATAATGACAGAGAGAGAAAGGTCTGTGAACTCATACTTACTCCATGCGTTTAAGAGAAGGAGGTCTACATCGTGAAATATGTATCTATGCTCATGATACTGAGTCCTTGTACTGGACCGAAGGCCTATACAATAAAGCGTTCGTTCGTTCGTTCGTTTGTTCGTTCGTTCGTTCGTTTGTTCGTTCGTTCGTTTGTTCGTTCGTTCGTTTGTTCGTTCGTTCGTTTGTTCGTTTGTTCGTTTGTTCTACTGCTACAATTATGTTCATACATTTCTCGTGCTGTTGGGTTCAATCCAGCGGTCCTCTCCAAGACGCAGCAACGTGCTATCGGTAGGCAGTGTGCAGGGACCATTGTGTTTGCCCACCGTCCTCAGGTTACGTGAGTAAGCTAAGCCGTCGGTCTGTTCAGTGTGGCTGCAGCGTGTGCCATTCGATGCGTCTCGCCGGTGTGAGTTCATGCCTTCCCACTTGGCTCCAGCGAATCCGAGTTCAGAGACCGTATGCAAGAATAGAGAATAGAGTAATTAATCCGGAATAGAAGTATTCAAGAATAAAGTGCCAGTGATTTGTATGCAGGAAAACTGAATAGCTCTATTCTGCTTTATTTCTAAGTTATTCGGAGAAATAAAGCCAAAATTCGGGGGGGGGGGGGGGGGGGGGGAGTTGGAACATGTTCTTCTAACTAACTCGTTTCAAATATTGCTGGAACAGATGTGTTTTAAGATTAGACTTGAAGGAGGTGATAGAATCGGAGTGTCTGACATGGTAAGGCAGTGAATTCCAAAGATGAGGGCCGAGAATGAGAAAGAGCAGAAGCCATGAGATTTGCGACTGTAGTCACCTGAGATGAGGAGTCGGGTGTCAGCAGAAGAACGGAGTGTGCTAGGAGGAGTGTAACGAAAAATAAGTTGAGAAAAGTAGGCGGGAGCAGATTCAGTGAAGAAGTAGTAGCAGAAGAGTGCAGCTTTGTAGTCGATGCGGTCAGGAAAAGGCAACCAGTGGAGATTTATCATGAGAGGAGTGCAAGGTTGACTGTGACGCATTCTGTAAATGAGGCGGGCGGCACAGTGCTGGACTTTTTCTGCAGAGGTTGGAGAGAAGTGTCACGACAGCCTACCAGAAGAGAGCTGGAGACTCTGGAACAAAAGAAAGTCGTATATATGTTACAGTCAAATCGGGAATTCAGGCATTCTCCGAGAATGCCTGAAAGTTTAGGCATTCACGGTAAATACCTGGTTTGATCAGGCAATTCCGGTAATGACTGAAAATGTTCAGGCATTATCGGTGAATGACTGAAATAGGCTGTCAGGCATTATCGGAGAATGCCTACCGCTCACAATATGTGTTTCTGGTGAGAGTCAAAGCATTTCAGCACATAAGCCTACTGTAAAACTTTGAATGGCTGGGGTCGTAATTGGTTTCACGCCT
>JAWQFJ010024818.1:25000-29718 GCA_034096865.1 Theodoxus fluviatilis
GGCGAAGTATGTGAAGTCACGCCCTGCTGAGAATGCCAATTTCACCACCCTCGCAAAAACGAAACTTGACACTTCAGTCCCCCTTCTGTAATAAAGTTTACAAAGCTACACCCTTGCAACAGCAGAGTCATGTGATATGCAAAGAACAAGCTGGGTTTGGAGAAAAAGTTCTCACGCATGCATGTACCCCACCCACAATCACGCGAAACCATTTCCCCATCTTTATCTCCATCTTCTATCAGAAGGAAACACCCTGTTATTCACCCACCACCACCCACACTGCTATTTCCTACCCAAGTCTATATTTGCAGTATTTTCATGTGGGCTGGGAACGCAACCGTGTGAAAATGCAAAGAAAATCAACAAACCCATGTGAACCCAGATACTCGTATCAGCACACGATGCCCCCTAGTAGTCTGTGACTGATTGGGCGTCCCCGGCTGAGATAGGAGGCCCCGAGAGTTCCGTGGCCGGGGGTTCCAGCTGATGAAGTGGACATCGAACAGCTCCAGCTGTTTGCTACATTTGTTCTGTACACATCTTAGTTTACGTAACTGAGAAATGTTTTGATGGACTTAATTTCCAGTCGCTTAAGTGTATCAAAGTTAGCAGGAAATCGAGGCCAAGGTCTCTTCCCGAAGGTTCCATGGACAATGCCTAGAGAGAGGACCGCTTGACCAAAATGCTTAAAGACGCAATACTTCGACCTGCTTATACACTAGTCTGAGCGCATGGACAAGTTTGAAATAGGGGTAATGTTGTTTTCGTTTCATGATAGAGACTCGTTTTTTTATGCTTTGTTAAAGTCAGACAACTCTTCCCCTAAACATTGTCAGATGTAAACATTGAGTTTAACTCTGTCCATGCGCTCAGCCCGTGGTTCGAAGTTAATAAAATTTAAGACGTAGGCACCTTGAAACGTTACTTATGTGCGTGCAGAAGCCCTACTTTTTCCCATTCAGAACTTTTGTTTCAGCGCCGACCTTACATTACCGCCTTAAGATGCTTGTAGACACTTGTACTTGTAAAGTACTGACATAAGTTTTGGTGTGCGTCTAGCCAAACAACCTCTTTTTATGACTGCGAAGTTTCATTATTGTATCTTGTAACCACGCTGAGATATGGACAATACCGCACTATCACCCGAGAAAAAAGGCCTTAAAACCAGCGTTTTTGCCTGCAAAACGTGTTAACGCCTCCTGTCTTTCAAAGCCCGTAGAAGACACACCCTTTTTGTTTTCTCTTCAAAACGCATGTTGTCTTAACGATAAATAGTTGGGCTATCGTTTGACGTTTAGTTTTACAAAATATTGTTGCATCTGATTCTTTTATGAATTTAAGAAACGGAAAAAAGGCGTTTTGCATGTTCATTTTCGGGGGGTACCCACTTTGACGCCCAGCTGCGCAGCGCTGAGTTAAGATAATCGTGATCTGTAAACGGGATCATAAAGAAGAATGAATGTCCTTTTTGAGCATATGTATATGGTTACTCAATATTTACTCGTTCAGCTTTTATAGCAAATTTTCGTACCGCTCCTTAACTTTTTGAGCGTAGTGTATATCTAGAACTCAATGATTATTGGGGGAGTGGATAGAATCGGATACTGTTCCGCTTCAAAATAGGACACTTGCTGTCACTGCAGAAGTCGCTGTTTTCGCAATTTAAACAAAGATGTAAAAACATGTGATGCTATTTCTGATCACTTTCGACAACCGTAAGTACCAGTATATTAGCAAGTTTCCCTCTCAAGGTTTGTTCGAGACTGAACGGATAAAACATCCCTGCAGTTACATATTTCATTTGACGGCACACATACTTTGTACTACTGTAAGCCTTTGACCTGGCACTTGGAGAGTTAACAGAGTGGGTGGCGGCTTTTACCGTCTCGAAATCTCTAATAGCCATTTTCCCAGCGCAAGGGTGTGTTTGAAACATGTCACGATTCAGTGACGAACATTTTGCCTCTGTGACCACGCCCCCCCCCCCGCCCCCCCGAGCATTGCTGAGTCAAAATACATGGAACCGGCGGGTGAACCAGAATGCAAGGAGTGAGTGCTGCTGTCGCTTGTTATCAAAGAAATTTCATATGCACGCCTTTTTGTTCAAACCTGACTACATCTTCGACATCAAATGTATGCTTGAAGTTTCCCGTGGAGGGGAGTGGGGATAGAGGTGAGGTGAGGTGAGGTGGGGTCGGGTGGGGTGGGGTGGGTTGGGGTGGGGTGGGGTGGGGTGGGGTGGGGTGGGGTGGGGTGGGTGGGTGGGTGGAAACCAATGCCAATGAAATCTTGCGCAGAGTGCACTTTGGTCCTGCACGAGGGCGTTTTTCAGCCACACATTATGAGTCGCACCCTAGCGACAAAAAACAATTAGCCTCAGTGCAGATACACCAATAATGAGCTTGCAGGCGTTGAATAATTCGACGGAGGAAGTGTAGTAGGCGTGACAGTTTCTGTGTGTGTAAAAGACTTGAGCGCATGAGTGAAGGAACGAGCAACAGAGTAGGTAGGAAAAAAAAGAAGAAACAAACCAATGAACTTTGTAGACTACAACAGCTATTATAAAATGAAACTGTGCCTTTCTTACAATTAGCCATCGCATTATTACTCATCCTACACGTAACACCATTATAGGGAAAGAAAGCCTAGTCACTGGTCAGTCATACACATAACGTATTGTGGTAAACAAGTGAAGAAATCATCTTTTAGCATCACACTAAAGAGGTTGCAAACGAGAAGCTCATTTTTCAAATCTAATAAGTTGCGCCTGGTGAAAACCTAAGTCCGAAAATGTGTGCGTTATTATTGTCTCAGACTCCAGTTTTACTCGCCTCTGTTGTGAGGGAGTAGTATCCAGTAGCCACTTTTTGTTGTCCGTTGAATTTTTTGGTCCAGTGTTCTCGCCAAACAAGTTGTACTTTTAAAGTGATACCTGTGATGTGTTTGCGTAACTCATTCTAATTAGCTTTTAATGTGGCTGCCGATACAATTTTTGGAAGCCAGTTTTTGAAACGTAATACCAGAAAAGGAGCTAATGATAGAAGCTTGTAATTTTGCACAGAAGTGCAGTACATAGGGTAGCATGCCCTGACCTATAAAGACATTTACTCTGAGCATTTCATTTTTACACAATTTCACATTTGAAGTTACATTATTGAGTCCTTAATTACATATTCAAGATCGTGCAACTTTGACATACAGGAAGAAACAGTTTTGATTATGGGTCATCCCTGGAAGCAGGCTGCACGAACCAAATATGCCAAGTTTCAAGATTGTCAAACTTCAGAGCACAGAGATAACATGAATGAAATCTAACACTCAGCGGAGGCAACCTGGAAGCTGAAAAAACCGCATTTGAAGTTCTCATTCCTCATTATGACAGATGACAGTTGGTGTCTTTCTCCCAATTTTTCACTATGAAATACCTTCTTCCCCCAGAAACAAAGCGTACGTTCATATTATACATTAAATTTACTACAACGTTGTATGAAAAATATGTTCGGCCATATTTAACTAAAACGACTTGTTTACGGGTTACCATTACCTTAACATGCGTCTTCATTTCAGTAATGGACCAAAAACTTTGCTTTGCGTTGTGTATCTTATCATGAGTAAATTTTCAAATTACACACGATAGCTTATTCAAGACAATAAAGTCATAGCGTTGTCATACAATTTATATGAAAACGAAGCGCCACACATTTTATTAATGGGATGCATAATAGTAATCATTTCATAATCGTCATACCATTATAGGCACATCTTGAACACATACTTCAATCCTTGGATCCCCCCCCCCCCTCATCACATAAAATACCTGATGGTCAAATTGGCAGAAATTTCTGTTCACACATTATGTTACGCCGCTGAACCAAACTGTGAATCCGGACAGAATTACATTCCTGTGAAACGCACCGAATACCTGTAAAAGCAAGACGTTTCCATACACAGGTCCGGGAGAAAACTAATACACAGCCTCTGCAGGATGGTGGGGGCGTCTGGGATTCCCAAGAATACAGGATTTCTGCCTCGAGAGCTGATACAACCATTGTTCTCCCTAGATTAGCCAAATATCAGTAGGAAGATTGAGTAAAATAAACAGGTCATTGAACACAATTGTTGCAAAGTGATATCCGGCTCCTATGTCCTCAAAATATACGCATGACAGTATTGGGTTTACGTCAGAATTTATTTAAGACGACTGCTGTAGTGAGTTGCTATCTACATGTAGAATAGCCCGCATTCTCTCTCTCTCTCTCTCTCTCTCTCTCTCTCTCTCTCTCTCTCTCTCTCTGCGTGTGCGTTTAAACGAATTGCTCTGGAAATCAATACAGATGAGACTAAAGTCATGGTTTTCCGGAGAAGAGGGCACCTAGCACAAGGGGAAAAAATTTTCTAAATTGAAAACAACTAGATGAAGTGAATAATTATAAATACCTGGTTATACGCTTTCAACTAGACTCTCAACAACATTATCCTTAGACAGCCTGGCTACTGCAGCAAAACAAAAAACAATGCATCTGTATAAAATGATGTGGAACCTTAAGAATATGAAACCTAGAATATTGTTCCGTCTCTACGACGCACAGGTCCAGTGTTCCTTACTATACGCGGCAGAGATATGGTGTCTTGAGGAACATAATAGTGTAGAAAAAGCTCCTTTTTTTGCCTGTAAACGCTTTTTAAATGTGGACTATATAACACCTACCAGTTTGCTC
>JAWQFJ010024819.1:5000-17500 GCA_034096865.1 Theodoxus fluviatilis
CTTCAATATAGCCATGCTGTAAACAAAAAAAGACGAAACCAATATTTCCTCACAAAGTCTCCCTGCGCGAATGAAAAGTGTTCCCTGCACCGCAGTCTGCCGCGACTCACCCAGTCAGGTTTAACAATCGTTCAGAGCAAGATTGCACTCTTGTCAGGTTGTACGTCGGCGCATTAATATCCGCTGAGTGCAGTCGGGGACCACAGCAAAGTATATGTAATCTACCAGAAGTCTGTGAACTTTATGACAATATTTTCCTCCCAATAGGCCTATATCGGCAGACACGCCAAGCGGGACTTGGAGCCGTATGCAAATGAACCATTCCGTGACGAGGTTTGGTCAGACAGGGAAAAATCCAAGTCAAGAGCTGGCTGTTGAGTGGCTTTGAAAGAGAATCGCTGCAAGCGCAAGCAACTCGGGGACCACACGCCGTTGGCAGCGGCGCAGATGAAAACGTGAAGGTATTGGCTGAAATAATCGTAACACAAACACACCAGACCACGAAAACAATGGAAACTGTTCGCCAGCCCCGCCACCTACTCAGACAGCAAAGCAGACAGCCAGTTGAACAGACAGGAAAGAAAATCTGCCACATTGGCGGGGTTCCACAAGATTTAGACACTGAATTTCTCAGCGAGCACGACCAAGTTCTTAGTTCGCACTAAATTGTCACCAATACAATGAATCAGTAACCGGTCTGGAGGCATTCGAATTACATGTATGCACACAAAAAACCCACAGTGCTTCGTCTGTGAGAAGTGTCAGTGTAGTGGCACGTTTTCATTGGAACCCAAACACCGGCGGTAAATGAAAGTCGCTTTAACACAGGGCGAGCACAGACGCAACTTTTCGACTTACAAGCCTTCTTTAGGCGTAAAACAAACACACAACTGAACTGTACAGGGTAAAATGTCCACTGAGCAGGATTGCGTGTTTGTTTTACGCCTGAAGAAGACTTGTAAGTCGAAAATTTGCGTCTGTGCTCGCCCTGTGTTAAAGCGACTTTCATTTACCGCCGGTGTTTGGGTTCTACTTTACGCGTCGCCTGCAGTCCAAGGAATTTAGTACGTTTTTATTGGGTTTCCTGTGCTCCATAATATTGGCGGAACCTGTCACTGCACATCGCAACACATTACTTCATTGTCACTGCACATCGCAACACATTACTCTATTGTCACTGCACATCGCAACACATTACTCCATTGTCACTGCACATCGCAACACATACTCCATTGTCACTGCACATCGCAACACATTACTCCATTGTCACTGCACATCGCAACACATTACTCCATTGTCACTGCACATCGCAACACATTACTCCATTGTCACTGCACATCGCAACACATTACTCCATTGTCACTGCACATCGCAACACATTACTCCATTGTCACTGCAGATCGCAACACATTACTCCATTGTCACTGCACATCGCAACACATTACTCCATTGTCACTGCACATCGCAACACATTACTCCATTGTGCTTCGAGCGGAAGAGAAACAAGCCGCTAATTTACAGACGTCACATAAATCAAGGATAATTACTCGTTAACAGTCCAACCAACCAACAATTGTGTAGCGAGGCTGTGAAAAGCTAATGGCGACCCGATGTCTCTTCAAATGGCACACAGGTTCCGCCCCAACTATGAAATGTACTGATGCACAGGGAGTTGACTCATCGAAAATTACAACATGAGTTGAGCTGCATATGCTCACTCGACCTTGATTTATCTCTGCCATCAGTTGTCGCTGCACACGATACAATGTACGTTCCACTCGCTCAATGCACGACTCTATGACGCCCACGTTCGTCCGCTTTCCGGGTGCAAGCACACATCACATACGCATGAACAAACAAAGAGCACTCACTGGCATCCGAGAAATGTCGGAACAGACTGAGGCCTTTGAAGGTTTGCTGCGCAAATCAGCAAAGTACAGCAGCTCAGAAACCCTCGAACACGAGGAAGACGGGAAAGCGAAGACATCAATATCGGGCCTGTAACGACCCAAAGTATGAACCGACCCAAAGTATGAACCGGAAATCGTCGCAGAGTTATCTGCCCGGCTCTCTCTTTATGCGATTTACCGCTCCTGCACCTGTTCTTCGCATGGAATATATCCCGACAAACGACGCATTAGTTGCTTTACGGGTTTTTGTGTTTTTGGTGCATTTGTGTCGTTTAACACATAATGTAGCGTTCAAAAAAGTTTTTTCCCGTGAAAAGCCGTCTCCCCTGCCGGAAATAATATGGGAGTCACCTCCCTGTAGTCTATTTGTAGTCTGGTTTTATAAAACGCGACCGTTGACTGACTTGGCACGCCCGGGGAGTTATGCTAAGATCCGGCCGCGTTAATATATCTGCGTATTGTGACAAACGTCTTGCTCGGCGGTACTGTACTCCATGCACCTTAACGGTGCGCGTGATTCGGGTGTAATCTTAAGCTAAACGACGTTCCGAATGTTTCCGACTTCGACCATTTCAGCAGCGCCAATAAACGTCGTTTAGCTTAAGATTACACCCGAATCACGCGCACCGTTAAGGTGCATGGAGTACAGTACCGCCGAGCAAGACGTTTGTCACAAAACGCAGATATATTTACGCGGCCGGATCTTAGCATAACTCCCCGGGTGTGCCAAGTCAGTCAGGCGGAGTGGCGGGTGCCGTCTCTTTTTAGAGTCGAATTATTAAGAGTACCGGGCAGATAACTCTGCGACGATTTCCGGTTCATACTTTGGGTCGTTACAGGGCCTATCCATGCATTTGCCCCTTTACTTCCCGGAAGTCCGATGAGAGATCTCCTGAAGCAGGTATGCAAACTGAGACACCGTGGGTAGAAACAATAGACCTATCGCACATTTCTACGCCATCTACCTCACGGCATTCAGGCATAACTTTTTCTGATCCATGTCAATAGACAAACTCAGCTTTGCGACTGTGGTGATGTGACTGACGCTCATGTTGTTTTCTCTATAGATTAGATAAGCAGGCGCCAGAAGTCACGATTTCGACAATGATATTGGCAATATGTTTCATGGCTTTCGGCAAAAGCCAAATACGTATTTGTCGACGGACGGACGGACGGACGAACGGACGGACGGACAGACATACAGACAGGCGGGCAAGGGGAGAAAGGGTAGAGGGAGGGAGAGAGATTTGGATATATATATATATATATATATATATATATATATATATATATATATATATATATGGAGAGAGAGAGAGAGAGAGAGAGAGAGAGAGAGAGAGAGAGAGAGAGAGAGAGAGATAACCACGAAAGCACACGTGTGCTCTTACACAATCACACCAACCAATGAGCTTTCATGTGCACGTTCGCCAAATGCATTCAGGTGCGTGCACGTGCGTTGGTAACCGTGACGCCAGATATTCTTGCTCAAGGCATGGCACGCATGAATGCTGAAGTACTCTGACGTGCTTATGTAAATCTGTTTAGGCATGTACACCTGTTTCAGTGCTCCTACAGGAGCTGGGAAAACGTCCCTGAGAAACCATCTCAGTCACAGCCTGCAGTGAATGAAATAGTTGTAATTTAACAGTGATGAGCATTTACTATTGTTCGAAGAATGTACAGCATAATCTATTCAATTTTCCAGAGTTAAGTTATGCCGCAAGATTCATGTGTGCGGAAAGAAACTACTATAGCTTCAGACAATTTTCTAGTGCCGTTCCCATCCCCTTCACTATGGTATGCACTTCCTATACATCTACGGGAGTGTAAGCCATCTGAACGCTTTCGGCGAAACCTCAAAGGTCACCTCTTCTCATTACTTAATTGAACTTCGTTTGTGGCAAGCAAGTACGCTGTCACGGGTGCTGCCAGTCGCTACATTAGTCATGACAATTTACAGAAATAGCTGTGTATGAGCACACGAACGTATGGAAAGCATATGAATCTCAGCCAATCCCAGCAAACCCAATTCCATTCCACTTTTACCGAAACACTCCTTACAGAGACTTCTAGAATTACGTCAACCACCGAAACGCAGGAAAGAGGAGAGCGAGTGCGGGGAGAAATAACATTAAGTAGGTAGTGGAAGGTGCGAAAAGGCAGGGGCACCGGGAAAAGTAAGGAAATGAACGATGTGAGGTTTGAGGAGGACTTGACGAAGGAGGCGTGAGGTGGGGGTGGAGGTTGGGGTGGAGGTGGGGGTGGAGGTGGGGGTGAGAGTGTGTTAAAAGGGGAAGAGGGGTGGTGTTTGGGGTGAGGGGGTCGGGGAACAAAGATCAGTGGAGTCGAATTGGAGAATGAGGAAAGGGTCTGGGTTCTCAGGCGCACGGCCTGCCAGTTCCCTACTGACACACGAGGAGGCTGCTGTCTTCAGTGTGCAAGTGCCACTGACAAGAGGGAGTGTTCTCTCACATGGCCTTGTGCATCACATAGCAGCCACAGACCAGCAGACCTACAGCGTTCCAGGCTTAGCATCGTCCAGGCACTCCACTGTAAGATGCTTGCTTTGTCATTGAGCTAGCGCGTTGTTCTGCTGGTACAGCTTCTCTGGGAGGAAAGAAACTGTTGTTACTCAACTGAATGAGCCTGAACGCAGATGATGTATTAAATGCTTTTTTATCAATACGGTATGCACAAGCGAAGAAGTCGCAACCTGCTTACATTGAAAGAGGGGATCTTGCAATTTCAGCTGCTTTATTTTGAAGGAACTCAACGGAGATGATAAGAACTGAAGGTCAAAGCAGCAACATCCTGGTTCTGACAAATGACACTCGGAGCAAGATGTTCCTTTGCAGTTTTGACAGAATCCTTAATCTGCAAAAGAACAATAATTTGCCTGGTGTCGTTGGGTGGACAGTAAAAGTAACCAAGTACAATATCATAGCAACAGTTTTTATCTTAGACTATTTACTGATTGTGTTGGGGTCAATGCCTTCCTCCTTCTCACTACCCCACGTTGCTATCCCCATCTCCCCCTCCCCTCCCCCACATCCCCTGTTCATCCCTTTTTTGTACTTCTTGCCAAATGTTGCTTGGGAACTCTCAACCTTCATGTTTCCAAATGACGATGTACGCTCCCCTCTCTCAGGAAATGGGACTGGCCACCCCCACATCGCGTATCCAAGTCTTTGCTGACGACCACGCAGGTTAAGTTCCTGTGGGGTCGAGATCATTTTTGGACACTGAGGGGTCACTGAGTACGAAGTCTTGGCACTTTTACTTCTCCCTGATACCATGTGTTTCTAGTTGCTTTTGAATGGACTTAAGAGAAAGCGAGCAGTCTATTTAAGTGCTATTTACTGAATCGATTTCCATACTTTTTGCAGACCCGGTCTGGCAATCATCCGACAAAGTCCGTCATGTTACTACCTTCCCTCCAATCAAAGCAAATCATTAAAGGGATCTTAGCTCTGATGCGTTTAAAGTTTCGTTCATGCATGAGAGGTAGTATCCAGACAAGGGGAAAATTCTGTATAATCACGCAAATCAACGACGCAACTTGCGCTCTTTGAGGTCCGCGCCGCAGCACCTAGATGTGACTCCAATGTCAGGGGCATGGATATCCCTATCTGCCTACAACAATGTAAATATCGTATGTCAGGGGCATGGATATCCCTATCTGCCTACAACACTGTAAATATCGTATGTCAGGGGCATGGATATCCCTATCTGCCTACAACAATGTAAATATCGTATGTCAGGGGCATGGATATACCCAATCTGCCTACAACAATGTAAATATCGTATGTCAGGGGCATGGATATACCCAATCTGCCTACAGCAATGTAAATATCGTATGTCAGGGGCATGGATATCCATATCTGCCTACAGCAATGTAAATATCGTATGTCAGGGGCATGGATATCCCTATCTGCCTACAGCAATGTAAATATCGTATGTCAGGGGCATGGATATCCCTATCTGCCTACAACAATGTAAATATCGTATGTCAGGGGTATGGATATCCCTATCTGCCTACAACAATGTAAATATCGTATGTCAGGGGCATGGATATCCCTATCTGCCTACAACAATGTAAATATCGTATGTCAGGGGCATGGATATACCCTATCTGCCTACAGCAATGTAAATATCGTATGTCAGGGGCATGGATATACCCAATCTGCCTACAGCTATTTATATATCGTATGTCAGGGGCATGGATATACCCAATCTGCCTACAACCATGTAAATATCGTATGTCAGGGGCATGGATATCCCTATCTGCCTACAACAATGTAAATATCGTATGTCAGGGGCATGGATATCCCTATCTGCCTACAACAATGTAAATATCGTATGTCAGGGGCATGGATATACCCAATCTGCCTACAGCCATTTATATATCGTATGTCAGGGGCATGGATATACCCAATCTGCCTACAACAATGTAAATATCGTATGTCAGGGGCATGGATATACCCAATCTGCCTACAACCATGTAAATATCGTATGTCAGGGGCATGGATATACCCAATCTGCCTACAGCAATGTAAATATCGTATGTCAGGGGCATGGATATCCCTATCTGCCTACAGCAATGTAAATATCGTATGTCAGGGGCATGGATATACCCTATCTGCCTACAGCCATTTAAATATCGTATGTCAGGGGCATGGATATACCCAATCTGCCTACAACAATGTAAATATCGTATGTCAGGGGCATGGATATACCCAATCTGCCTACAGCCATTTATATATCGTATGTCAGGAGCATGAATATACCCAATCTGCCTACAACAATGTAAATATCGTATGTCAGGGGCATGGATATACCCAATCTGCCTACAGCCATTTATATATCGTATGTCAGGGGCATGGATATACCCAATCTGCCTACAACAATGTAAATATCGTATGTCAGGGGCATGGATATACCCAATCTGCCTACAACAATGTAAATATCGTTTGTCAGGGGGATGGATATACCCAATTTGCCTACAACAATGTAAATATCGTATGTCAGGGGGATGGATATACCCAATTTGCCTACAACAATGTAAATATCGTATGTCAGGGGGATGGATATACCCAATCTGCCTACAACAATGTAAATATCGTACAACAATTGGCGTAGTGAGATTGTCATAGTTGCTACTGACCGGGAAAACATGCAACAGGCACACAATGACGGAAAGAGACACGTGTGTGCACAAGCTTGCACATCCATATACACACACAAATACGCAATCACACACACACACACACACACACACACACACACACACACACACACACACACACAATACACTCAAACACACACACACATATACACATCACACACACATACACATAAACACATACACACACATATATACACAAACACACAAATACACACAAACACACTCACACAAACACTAACACACGCACGCTAGCGAGCGTGCACACACACACACGCGCGCGCGCGCGCACACACACACACACACACACACACACACACATTCACACACACACAGACGCGCAGAAGACGGGGAATCTGGACACAGAAATACGGAGGAACAGAAAAGTGAGACCGAGTGAAAAAGGGAAAGAAGAGGCCGACAAACTCAGGAGCAACGGAAACGGGCATAGACAGTAAGGACCATGGGACGGACATGTCTACAGATATGTAGCGATAGAAAATCCTGAGCTTGTTTCAATATCGTATATTGATTGGCTACTTAAAGTCAGAAAATTAAAAACTCTCACCAACACTTACAAAATCACACTCAAAATTCACTTCCGTAGTCATTTTCGCCAAATCACCTGGGCTGCACAGAGTGTTCATGCATGAATAACAAACAGCATTACTCATTCCAAAGTCATCCTAGAGATTCGAACTCTTGACTCGACTAATCGAAGCGACTACAGTATGGGCTTCAGATTTACCGACGAAGGCCGCCCCTGGACGCCGTGCATACTATGAATAAACATTAACATAATTATATGAACACAGTTCCATTGGCCATTCAAAGTTGTGTCACAAGTGAACATGAGAGGAAAAGAGAGTTTTGATAATTGTTATTAGAAATGACTAACTTTGTACAGATAGAACATATCCGAACTGTACACACGAATTTGATAAAAGCGCGATATTATGTCATATCTTACTGCTCGGAAGCTTTCATGTTTATGAAGCACATTTTTGTTTTCATATCGTTGCAGTTCAGTTTTTCAGTAAACCACAACACGAAAGGTGTTATTCTGGAAAGGCTGAATGCACTACTGCAAAATTCCTGGCTCAAACAAATGTTTGCTGTGCATCTCCGTGAGAGACTGCGAATGAGATTTCTGAGTTGCAAGAACATTTTTATTGTGTGTATACATATGGAGCAATCACGCATTTTACGAAGCAATGCACGTGAAAAATGTGGTCATATGTCTCATTGGAATAGCCGGTAGACAAAACTGCATGCACGTTGTGGTTGGTTTGTGGTGTGAAAACATCTGCGGGCGGTGGGCGGACCAAACTCACTCACTCGCGGGCCCAGCAAGACAGGCGCCAACGCCACTGCTAATGAGATCCAAGAAAGTTTTTAATCGTCTGCACATAAAAGAGAAAACAGATGACGTCCATGTGCACGTCTGGAGAGACTGAGTGCAGAGAAACCCTGAAAGACAGACATTCTGACTCTTCTCGTTCCAGAGAAGAATACGAGGGTTTCGGCACGAATGCGGTTTTGAATGAAAAGTTGCGCCTGCTTGTCTGCACACGTGTTTTACATACGCACGTGTATTACCCAGTCTGATCCTAGTTTACCGTTCATCTCAAGGCCTGACGATTGTGGACACTGCGCCGAGACCACAGGAGCGTAACGCGAAGTGCACGTCACAGCTCTTCAAAGTTTCCACTGCCCTGACTAAACCAACATCAGGATGTGCATCACGTTAAGTAGCCACGCAAAACGCACAAAAAATCAAACGGCTCGAATGCCATCAAAGCATCGCCTCATTGCGCAGATACTTTCACGGATCAAGGGAAAGAGGTGGGTCAGAAACTGCAGCTCTACAAAACCTGTAAACGGCAGGATGCTGTTGATGGGCAGCCTGGCTTCTCAAAACTGCCCTGACTAAACCAACGTAAAGTAGCCACGCAAAACGCACAAAAAATCAAACGGCTCGAATGCCATCAAAGCCTCGCCTCATTGCGCAGATACTTTCACGGATCAAGGGAAAGAGGTGGGTCAGAAACTGCAGCTCTACAAAACCTGTAAACGGCAGGATGCTGTTGATGGGCAGCCTGGCTTCTCAAAACTCGAACTGCTTTCAGGACAGGAGGAAACGAGCAGGTCTGGAAAACCGGGAAAGATGATGCGTAGATCCCTCTAGTAAATCTATTCCGGTCGAGGCGGTGAAAAACGTTCGTATGGGACGTTTTTCAGACTCAGAGATACGACTTCTTATCTGTGTGCTCCGAGAGCAGTGCTCTTCCGATGCCTTTTCCAGCAGATAAACAGAGGAAAAGCGCTCATGCAGACACTCCTAGTTAGCGGAATCGAATCCGGCACGCATTAAAAGCAGAAAACACCGTTACAAATCTTTTGAAGCTTTAACACAGACCAAAACACTGCGCAATATATGCAGCTAGGAGATTTCAGCCCTTGACAAGATTTTAAGTTGTTGGGTCATACTAAGTGAATTAGAATTAGCAACACAGCAACATCAGAAGCAGCTACAGTGCAATCTCGTCGACTCTTCACACCAAAATGGCTGCAGGGTTGCGCACAGCACGTCATCATTACACGATAAGGGATAACGCGAAGCAGGTATCTGGACACTTCTCGAGGTTTGTCAACAGGAGGGCGATACGCGCCATCGCTTTAATCATCGTCATCATCGAGATAGTCAACGACTAGAGGAAGATTAAAGTCTCGCGCTCGTGTGATGAATGGCCAGGTTTCGCATGCTTCCCAAGGCACATCTCGTACAAACCTCTTCTCCCGGTGCTGCGCAATAGCAGATACTTTTATTCTAGTAAGACCCTCGAGGTAAGCACGCGTGCGTAAAGAAGCGAAAGGATGCGAAATTCTTAGTCAAAGAAGAATTTCAGAAGCAATGCTTGTATCTGTGGTGATAAAGTTATTTGCTTCGCCGAAGTATGGAATACATATATCACTTTGTAATCTCCGCGTAACGAAACGCTTTGCCAATCTATTATTAGTAACCGTCAGACCCGGAAGCGCACGTAAATAACATCAACAACAGCAGTCATAATTATCATGATTGTGATTATCATTCTTCTACGGCACTTTTCTACATGAAGATAAGATTTTGCACGAAGCATATAATTATAGTTGATGGACAATGATAGCTGTTAGAGAGACACGTATCATCTGATAACAATTCAGACCAACTCTGAATTTCCCACACTCAGCAACCTTCTGTGAGTGCAAACACTCAAAGTCTATGTTTAAAATGCTTTTACAGCCACCTCGCTTGCCTATTTCGGTGGAAGCCAGAGTTGAAGAGCCTTTAAAAAAATATTTCATAACTCAGAAACTGGAGTGAACGTGGATTGTGAAGGTATGTTGGCTTGACATGAATTTCACACAAGGTTCATGTTGACCCAGGGGTTGCGACTTCCGTATTCCAACACGTGCAAAGCTTCAGTTTGGATGTAAGGCCAGGCAGCTGGTAAAGGAGAACACATGAGTGCAGCATGTTCACAGCAACAAGTGGTAGGTCGCACTTACAGTGTGTGTGTGTGTGTGTGTGTGTGTCTGTATGTGTGTTTGTTTGTTTGTGTGTGTTTGTGTGTGTGTGTGTGTGTGTGTGTGTGTGTGTGTGTGTGTGTGTGTGTGAGAGAGAGAGAGAGAGAGAGAGAGAGAGAGTCAGACAGACAGACAGACAGACAGACAGGACAGACAGAGAGAGAGAGAGAGAAGAGAGAGAGAGAGAGAGAGAGAGAGAGATAGAGAGAGAGCCACCAGCTACATCTGAACAAAGAATTGAAATATACACGTACTTTTGTCTACATGTACAGACGATATTAACGAAACGATTCAGAGAAAACCTAAGCAAATTGGTTTTTTGTTTGCATTCAAACGAGATGATATTTACTAATAAATCAAAATTCAATCGAATCTATTTCACGTTTTAAAAAGTAGGAAATAATACAAATTGGCAAAAATTGCACATCCCTCAAAGTAAATGCATGCAAAGTAAATGCAAATGTATGCATGCTGTATTGTCTTCAAGACAACAGACAGCATCAAAACTGTTCTTGTCTGCAGTCATTTCCGCAGCATCCAAGTTTCTCTAATAAACATTTAATTCCCTAAGAACGTTTCCTTATAACAGTGATCCTCCGCGAGGGTGCTGGTCACTACCGCGACCGTCACTACCGCGTGTAACACTACCGCGTGTAACACTACCGCGAGTATAACATTACCGCGAGTAACACTACTGCGCGTAACACAACCGCGTATGTAACACTAGCGCGTATGTGACACTCCCGCGCGTAACACTACCGCGTTTACCACGTAGAGAGAGAGAACGCATGCAAACTTTCTTTTTGTGAGTTTGTGTTCTAATCTTGATTGGAAGCAACCCATTCAATATATATTCTGAGTGTGTGTTCTAAACGCATGCAAACTTTCTTTTTGTGAGTTTGTGTTCTAATCTTGATTGGAAGCAACCCATTCAATATATAATCTGAGTGTGTGTTCTAAACGCAAGCAAACTTTCTTTTTGTGAGTTTTTGTTCTAATCTTGATTGGAAGCAACCCATTTTACATTTCAAACTTTGGCTTATGTGGTGTATGGGTGTGTGTGCTGATACAGGGTGACACCAAAAAAAGTGTCATCACCAAAATTCGAATACCTTTCGAAATTTTACTCAGATCTACACAAAACGTTGGTGACATTAGGTTAAGTCTATGTAGCAGACATCCCTAAAGTTTCACATCTGTACTTCAAAAACACTCTGTGTCACTGGCCATCCAAAATGTGCTCCAAGTGTGCTCCCTGGTGCTGCAAACACACCTGGATCCGTCATGAAAATATGCCTCGACTATAAATGCCTTTTGCTCAGTGGTCCAAGGCATCTCGAAGTTCTACTTTGGTACACTCTTAGAGCAAGGCTTCTTCTTGATAAATTGAAATTTTTTTAAAAAATTGATTGAATATTTCAAAAGTTATTCAATTTTAGGTGATGATACTTTTTTGTGTGTATATTTGTATTCCTTGCCATATCTTATTCTTAATGAGTATTTATGTCTTGATATTAATCTTGTGTGTGCACTTGTTTACTTTGCCATGGGTTAATGACCATATATATATATATATATATATATATATATATATATATATATATATATATATATTTGTGCGCACTTGTATACATTACCTTGTTTTAATGATTATGTTCTGTTTTTTGTAAATGTTATCTCATAAATGTGAACTGTGAAAACACACACACAAATATATAGATTGTGGAATTATAATAATTTTTTTAAAGTCGCGAAGAATTAAAAATAAATATATATGTAGACTGTGGAATTATAATTATCATTTATTTATTTAAAAAAGAACAGAAAAAAAAGTC
>JAWQFJ010024819.1:22500-25000 GCA_034096865.1 Theodoxus fluviatilis
CACTTTTTTCCCTGCTTTTCTATCCAGTTCTTCCTCTCGTCTTCCCAATATCCCCCTTTGGGTTCGGGGTAAGAATAGACCCAACGTGTCTCCTTATTTCACAATTCGTAACAGGCGAATAACCAGGCGAATCATGACTTGACTTGCTCTTACTCTGTTTCCAGTGATTTCGTGATCAATCGCCTTATATAGCCTACAATGGCCATTAGGTAATAAAACTTCAGTCATTCATTCATCTATTCATCCCTTTCTAGTATCCAGACATGCTCCATCATTACCAGCTCTAGCCGAGATTCCTCTCTCTCCCCCCCCCCCCCCCCCCCCCTGCACACACACATATAAACACACACACACACACACACACACACACACACACACACACACACACACACACACACTTTTACAACAGTAGAAACCTACGTGGGTGGTGCCTGATAGTGTGGAGAGTTGACCCCCTCTGGGGGGAGGACTGCAGATGGTCAGTCAAAATTAATGAAATGAATTGAGACAGAAAGACTTGATAATGAAACAATAGGAGAGAGAGGAGACAGCGGAGGACTGCTCCAGGGAGAAGGTGCCATTGTCCGTTGATAAGTTATCACACTGAGACAACAAACGCGTCTCGACCCTTCATGAGAGATTCCCAGGGAATCAATGGACGGCTGCTGACAGTCTGTAATACCAAGGGACGGTTGAGTTTGGATATAGCAGGGAGGGATGAACTGGTCAACCAGTTCTGGCTGTGGATCTCAGACAAGGGAGACCTATGCCACTCCCAGCTACCCTGGCGGTCACCAGAAGCGAAGCTACCCTTCCCACCAATTTGTTGCCCAAGATTCAATGTGGAGAATCTCCACCTGTGCCCTCATCAACAAGTCGGATGAGTAGACTGACACCTGTCCTCTCTCTCTGTCCTCAGTCCCCTGTGTATGTGAAATGAACTTTGGAAAAAGGAACTGAACTTTTCCCAATGAACCCCTCTCCTTAGTGGTGAACATTAATAGGTAGTAAAAATTCAAGGACTGAATCTTTTCGTTATTTTATGATTGCAACCATATGACAAAATCAATCAGTTACTTCATTGTGTGCAATCTTTGGAAACCGGCATGGTTATTAGCAATTAGTATTGGTACAGTTACTTTGTTTATCTGGAATACCTTTATACATTAAAGAAATAGTTCTGTTCATGGTAACCTTTGTTTGCTAGTGATTTGTGCATGGCATGAGGCATGTAAACAAATGCTGAGCCAAGTGAATCATAAGGTTCATAGCCGTTCCGAATCCAGGAAGAAAATTTATATCATACCCCTAAATTAAGAAAATCAAGGGGACGGCTATGTAACACACACAAACACACACACAAATGCACATGCGCGCGCACACATACACAAGTATGCACATGTGGGCGATGTCCCCCCCCCCTCCAACCCCCGATCGAAATTGAATTAGAATTTTTTTGACGACCCCTGTGTAGTCTCTCGTGACAGGGTATTTTGCCATGCTTCAGCGTGAAAGCGCCGAGATTTGATGCAACGAAACTAGTTTATAACGCGATTTCTTTGCCTCTGATTTTCCTTTCTTCACCACAATCTTGTTTATTTCCCCCTCGGAAATCAGAGACATTTTCTCGGGAATTTGCGGATTCTTGGAGAGTTTTACAACCTATAAACTAGAGGCATGTAGAATGGGATGCAAGAAAAACAGCGCCATTTTACTACTCGCACTATTAAAAAAACTTTCGTCGGCCGAAAGAGGTGAACACAGGCACTTGCAAAAGTGAGCTGTGTAATGAAATGGAAAGAAAGCAGGTGGGTGAAGGGAGTAAATTTTGTCGCCGACAATCACGTAAAGAACAGTTCAAGGCATCATAAATATGTCATGCTTATAAAGCTGCTTCATGAGAATCTGGAGTTCGTGTCGAGGAGCATGAATGTCGTGTGCGAGTGCTCACGTGTCTCCTTGTGCGCAGGCGGATGTGCGAGCACTTGCTTGCATGAACGAGGTCATTGCGTGTATGTATCTGTGAAAATGCATGTCACACTTTCGTCAAATACTAAACCTTTTATAGTGGTTGTACGCAGTTCGCCCATGAGGGAAACTCTGAATTTTGCTCATGGTTTTGTTAACAGGTCTGACACGAGTATTCAGGAAGCGACAGCTGCAACAACCATTATAGATTGTGTTCATACAGCACACCACGACCGCAGTACTTTCATGTGTGATCACATTCTAATGTGAGTATTAATATGTGTTTAGAAACACACATGAAATGTATCACATCTGAGGATATGTGTCACGGTAAACAGGACATTGCTCACTCATTCATAAAAGCGTTTCATCACTCTTCTACAGCCAAAGCAACAGCTGCAATGGTGGCAATGACATTCTCTGAAGATCTTTGTACAAGGTCCATAAGTGGACGTCAAAACTCTCAATGGCGATATAAGGACCACAACGGGTCACCAGGAGACGAAGGAATATTGTCTTTCATGACGTAATT
>JAWQFJ010024821.1:5000-10000 GCA_034096865.1 Theodoxus fluviatilis
CATCACCACCTTTCATCTCAGCAGCTTCCATCCACACACCCCTCCATTGTTTTCGTATCCAGCTCAATTGCCGTGTCACACTGCCCGAATCACGGCGTCTTCAATATTTGTCTTCCGATGGAAGCTTGGTGCGAGAGATTCCAACTGCCAGGATATCGACCTCCTTCATCGCCCTCTACCCCCTCTACGCCCCCTCCCTGCCTCCACCCATTCTGTCAATCCACCCGTTTCCCTCTCCACTCGCCGCTACCTCTAACACCATCCCCACCCCTCTCTCTGGCTCCTATCCCCCACCCCCGACCCCATCCCCACCCCTTTTTAACCCCTTCTCCCAATTACAACTTCCTCCCAACCCTCTTTCCCGCTCCTCCAATCCAATCTAACCCCTCTCTCCCGTCCCATCGAACCCCTCTACCTCTCCTTCTCCTCCAATCCCCCATCTTTACCCCCTCCCCCTCCCCCAACCCCCATCCCCATTCCCCCCTCCCAAATGCTGCCGGCTCCGTCTTGTGTCAACTGTTAGACAGAGAGAGCTGTCGTGTTGTTGTTTACTCAGTTTGTTGATATAGTTCCTTTTCCTTCAGCTTCGCGCCCCCTGGAGGCAGTCACGTGATCAAGTGGCGCCCTCTAATGGAGGAAGAGAACAATGAGCCTCAGTGCTTGTTTGCTTCATTGCAGACTGCCAGGACGAGGGCGTGTAAGACGTCTGGAGACTGAGGACCAGGATGAAGGCTGTCGTTGCTTCTTGAGTCGACTTGTCCTGGCTGTGGAAATCAAAGGCCTCATCTCGCCCACTCCAGCTGCTTTCGCGTGCCGGCACTTGAGCTGGAGAGCTCCATGCTAGATGTTGAAGATCGGCCTGAGTGAAGCCACGCCATTAGACCATGTTTGTATGTAGTTGGCATGGCTATAAGACAAGGGCAAACCACTTTGGTTTTTATGAGTCGGCTGTGTCGCAAGGTCAAGTAGAAAAGGACTAGGGAACTCTGAAGAGGAGAATGTCACTTGTTTTGAGGTCAATGTACAGGACGCATTCATAGCAGCCAGTGCTTAAGCACCGCGATGCTCTACTTTTTTTGACGACACGGTTTTCATTTTTGTAGGTTGTAATGCTTGAAAAAACAAATCTGGATCCTCATGCAGATGCAGGAACAACGAGCACACAGGAAGACACATAAAGATATATATATATATATATTTACGCGCGCGCGAGCGCACACAAACACCCGCAGCAGGCACATACCTAAACAGACATCCATATGAGCAAGCGAAAAACAAACCATGCACACACAGTACAAAAGACTGTCGAGTTTCCACCAAGTCGTCCGAGATGCATAAGGTGACATCGTAGTTTCAAATTAGATACACTGAGCCCGAGGCAACAAGTGCAGGCAGTGTCACCGTCAGCGTTCAAATCCATTAGCATGGATCTCTCTCTCTCTCTCTCTCTCTCTCTCTCTCTCTCTCTCTCTCTCTCTCTCTCTCTCTCTCTCTCACACACACACACACACACACACACACACACACACACACACGCACACACACGCACGCACACGCACTCACACACACACACGCACACACACACGCATACGCGCACGCACATGCACGCACACACGCATACACACACGCATGCACACTTACACACATGCACACACACAGTCTTACAAAAACGCACACACAAATGCACACACACACAGACACATACAAACACACACGTACGCACGCACACACACACACACACACATATACATACACGCACGGAAGCAGGCACGCACGCACGAACGCAAACTCACACACACACACACACGCACACACACACACACACACACATATATATACGCACTTGCGCGCGCGCACACGCACACATTCTCACACACATACACACCCACACGCACTCACACACACACACACACACACAAATACACACACACAAATACACACACACACACACACACACATAAACACACTCACGCGCACACACACACACACACACGCACGCACGCACGCATTCACGCACGCACACACACACACACACACACACACAAGAAATGAAAATACGAAGAGATATATGGATGATGAGGGACACGTGCAGACATTCAACATGATAGAAAAGAGGGAGAGAGGAGTATGGATGAGGAAGATAGCAGGCTTCACCCGCCACACCTGTACAAAGATGTCAGAAATATGGGGGAAAGACGGTAGGGCTTGAGAAAGGTAGACAATCAGGTACAGGTGGGCGAAAAAGGAGAAGAAGGAAAGTCAAAGACTAGTACACTCAAAGTCCAATTTGTGTTTGTCACGTAATTAACTGCTTGCTTTGCTCAGGTGACACATGATATAATCAAGCAGTCTGCACGTCCCCAGTAGTCAAAATGGCTACTTAATTAACGACAGGGAACTTAGCAAGCTCTAACAAGAGCTACGCAGCGTAAGGGAGAATACTCTTGTCACTTGAGTCGATCACGATGGAGCTGTGATTGCTTCCCTTAGATCATTTTACCTCTCACCACGCCACGTGTTTTCAAATAATGGGTAAAACTCGGATATAAAATCGTCGATGTTGCCTTGTCAAATATAATAATTTGCTTGTGATCATTAGCACTTCACTAATAGCAGAGGGGTATTAGTTTCTCCCATAGTACACAACACGTTATCTCCCAAAACTGTTTGCGTTCAGTTTAAAACGAGTCGCGACTTAACAGTTAACACATCTGTCAAAGATAGTTTTTAGAGTCATTATTAACTTTTCACTAATAGCAGTCGGGCATGTTATGTCCCGAATCTATTTCCGGTCAGTTTGAATCGAGTTCTGATTTAACAGGTGGTACGGAGATTCAGTCTAGACTGTCTTCAAAAACAACAGCCCTGGAAGCACTTTTTTTCTATACACGCTTTACGTCAAAGATTTATTGTGTCTAATCTTCTGCCAGTAAAATAACCCTGAAAAATGAAGTTGACAAAATGTCCAAAATTTCATGGAAAAGTTTGGAAAAGGTGAGGTCACTAGCAAAATGTCAACTTATTCAGGATGCATTCCCACCTGTCAACCGTTCGTATCGTAAGGAAGAATGAATTATTTCAAAAGGAGAAACTTAAGACTGCAGAATACCTTGTCTTTTCCTTGAAAAGAAAACACATAAATATCAGAGTAGGCGAAACTATCCTTGATCTCATTCCTTGAGGAATTTGTCACGTGACAGTACCAGCAATGAGAAAGCTGTCGTGGGAATGGGGAATGACTATTTAGCGTGCCCTGCCTATTCCCTACTCACCTGGTCCTGACGTGGAATGAAACAGTGGACTCGTGTGTGATCTGGAAGAGCATTCTGAACACAGAGATTATAGTATCTTTGACACAGGTTGGTCACGTGACTTCGGCTCCACATTCCAATGCTTTTACCAATCAAAATTCAACATGATCAAAAGACCATTGAGAGTAAAAAGAGACGATTATATTTATCTCCAATTATTTATCCCGATAGATAAACACAGATTTGGTGTTCTAATAAAACTAATCTATGAAATTTTCAGGAAATCATTTGAGAACTACTTTTAGCGCGAACGTCGTCAAAAGGTTGCAAACTGCCTTGAACACGTGCGATTGTGTATCAGTAATTCGCGCAATCTTTGGACCTACTATAAACGCAGCGAAAAGAATTCCTATGGCTCCGGGCTGGTTTCGTGAATCTATGGTTATACTCTCGCAAGTAAATGCTACCTGGCCGGAACCTGTGGTCTAACTGCCTTCACGCTGTTTGACGAGCTCTACTTCGATCATTCGTGTATCGACTGATGGAGTCAGTAAGTGATTTAACCTACATTCCGTCTGTGTCTGTGTTGTGTTGTGTTGTGTCGAGTGGAAGTTTCTTCTGTAGGAATCCGTCCGATTCCGAAGTTCGATATTATTGGATAGCTCAGAAGCAGTTTTTCTAAGTTTAATCCTTCTAAGCATACATTAAATTAATGATTCCTCATCAGCAATAGCACTCAGCGGGTTTCTGTGACTGTGTGTATCGGTCGAAAAGATTATGGATGCAGAAGGGATAGGTTGCCGTACTCGCTCAATGAAGTATAACTATTGCTGTTGTATTCAAAGTCCTTATACTTAGTAGAGTTCACAATATTACACTCTTGTGATTCGAATTTTACCACATACAAGTTTTATATTTATGGGAAATCGATGTTTAGAAAATGAATTGACGAAAAACATGGCTGCCAGTATCGAGTGTATCACAACAAGCGGAGGAATACACTGACGATGTGATATGCAATTCAGCGTGGCTGAGACTTTGTGTTCAGAACGATGGTATGCATGTTATGGAAGAATTAAGGCTATCACGTGACCAACCTGTTGCTGAGACTATATTTACTAGTCTCAGCCACGCTGAATGCTGGGAGAGAGGTATAGATTTCCGAGATTTCTCTCTCTCTCTCTCTCTCTCTCTCTCTCTCTCTCTCTCTCTCTCTCTCTCCTTCCCTCCGCGTGAGTGAGTGTGTGTGCGCGTGCGTGTGTGTGTGCGTGCGTGTGTGCGTGCGTGTGTGCGTGCAAGAGTGTGTGCGTGCGTGTGTGCGTGTGTGTGTTTAGGCGCGAGGGGTGGGGCTTGTGTGTGTGCGCGCGTGTGTGTGTGTTAGTAATTGTCAAAGTTAGCTAGATAAATTGACACAATCAGCGAAAGAGGGGGACAGGAAGGAGGGGTGTGGGCAGGATGGGGACTGTGCATACAACCGCGAAAGGGGAATAGGTGGGAGTGTCTTGTTGTGAAATCTATAGGTTCGCTAGTCGCCGTTGGAGTGGAAGACAACAAAAACGTTTGTACGATCATGAAAGCTGACCCTCTTTCAGACTTCACCTTGGAGTCTACCGATGACACTTCAGCTGTGGCAGACTGCAGTATCTTCGTGGCCGAGTGGTTAGCGCGCTGGACCTACAGTCGCTTGCGGCCAGTGGGTACGGCGTTCGAAGCTGCGCGGTTCCCAGAGTTGCATCCTTGAGCAAGATG
>JAWQFJ010024821.1:17500-40000 GCA_034096865.1 Theodoxus fluviatilis
CGGAGTCGCTCGATCCCCTCTCATCATATGGAACTCCTGGCTACTGAACTGTTTGTGCCTACTCCAGAAGCTCAGCCAGGGGCGGCCCCAAGCAGCCAAAGAAACTACCACAGAACTTTGAGACAGCATCAGGTCACGAAGACCTGTCAATGCATTCAACCAACTATGGAGGACCCAGTGCGCGAGCCACTCACAACAATTAACTGGCCTCCAAGTCCTATTTTAACCACCACCACCCCCCCCCCCCCCCCCCACCCCCCACCACCACCACCACCCCACGCCCTCATTTAACAATCACATAAAACTTAGGTTGTGTCCTCGCACCTTGTAAAGCTGCTTTGCATGGCTCATAAGCATCTTCCTACTCTAAGGGTGATGTTTTTCTCTCTCTCTCTCTCTCTCTCTCTCTCTCTCTCTCTCTCTCTCTCTCTCTCTCTCTCTCTTTCTCTCTCACTCATTGTTTACGTTTACATGTATTTATTTTACCGTCCTTCTTCAGACTCCAGTCAGTACATCCTAAACCGAAATGTAGGAGCAAAAAGTGAAAACCTTTTACCTGCTTTAGTTTGATCAGGAAGTTTTGCTCTTGTATGTATGTGTGCATGTATTTATAGGTATGTGTGCATGTATTTATATGTATGTGTGCATGTGTTTGTGTGCATATATTTATATGTATGTGTGCATGTATTTATATGTATGTGTGCATGAATTTATATGTATGTATAAATCCTGTTCTTTTCTCTATGCAGACTTCAGCTTCGACTCCAGGGGTGGACTACACGTGCTGGCCGTGCAGCCAATCATCTCAGAGGACGAGGAGCTCGAGGTGGTCATCACGCCCCCCAACACCGTGGTGGTGACGCTGTCCAGCAACTTCCGCGACCCCCGTCCCCCCCGGCTGGACTGGCAGTACGACTGCACGCTGGCAGACGGAGGGGGCTTCACCGTCGTCCAGTGGTGACGTAGTGCAGCGGCTACTTCACGGGGGGAGTTGACGTCACAGCAAAATGACGTTGTTTAGATGAAGACAGTCGCTAGCAAGTAGCAGTTACATCGCGAAGAGGCAGTTTCTAGAGTGGAGAATGAGGACTTGGCGATAGTTTGCGTTTGGGATTTCGCTGAAAATGACGACGTGTAAGTTCTCTTACCCTCTATTACCATTTCTTCATATCTGCTGGTATTGCATCATCACGCGCTTTGTGATTTCCCAGAATGTATACAGGTAAATAAACCATCAGCGATACTTCAATTACAGAATGGAGGATGACTTTTTCAGGGTGGCGAGGTGCTGTATCATGGAGGGAGCGGATGCCTGCCTGAAGAGGGCGTGCCACTGTACTCTTGCTCGCGATGTGAAGGAAGGAAATGATTGTTTGGCATAGAACCGTATGTCACCGAGCTTCGCAAAACGGGTCATAAGTCGCACTGCAGGGCATTTCGGAGACACAGCCATGTGACGTACGTCAGTAAGGCTCAACCAGGTGTATTTTCCGTTTGGGATTTTTCTGCCTTTAGTATGCCTCTAGAATTGATATATTGCCGTTATACTTTGCAAATTAACATATCAAGGTGTATTTTTAAAACACATTTTTATCAGCCCAACTCCCTTAAAACAAAAAGGTAATTAGGTTTCAATGAGTCCAACTAAGGCTTTTCCCTCACCGCGATGACTTTTACTCATTTTTGTGTATCTTCCATCACTGCAAAGCTAGTTCTCTCTACCCTCTTCCTTCAGTGGAATTTTCCGTGCAGCGACGTCTGTCTAAGAATAGAAAGCGAACCCATCAATTTGAAGTCGGAACAATCGGAAATGCCGTACTTACGCTTGTGTAACAATTGTCTCCAACTTTGCGTTTCCTTGCAGTGTTTATTCATGTAGTTGTACCTTCCAGATTTTCAAGATATAAACAAACTTATTTTTTACCATTGGAAAATTTCAACTCTCTGTTTAAAAATGAAACCAATAACTCCCCAAAGTATTTTTTTTAATCTGACTTATGGCATGTTTTCTGGAGCTTAGTTGTATTCATGTATAAATATTCTTAAACTCAACTGAAAGAATTGATTCTATTCTATTGTATACTTGAACAGAGTGGCGACAATTCCTTATAAACGATCGATGACCTCAAACCGAGGGCAATAAATGCGGTACAAACATTTTTAACGCATCTTTTATTTTAAAATTTTCTCCTGATTTGTGTGAGGGTTTTTTCCCGTGTACCTTTTGTATACAAAATCTACCTTTAAAAAAAACACGACCTCTCAGCCAATCCAGATAGAGGCTCCTACGCTTTTTACCGCTGGTACACCCTGAATGTTCCCGATGCTGCGAGCGAGCAATCGAAACCCGAGGGAAGATCCCCTACCACTGTTCCCTCGCTTCCCATTGGCCGAAAGCTGGGAGCGTTGGACAAGTTTACTGATGTTCTATTGGTGGGCAACACCATGACGTCAACGATCTCCACCATGCCCACATTTGGTGTGACTTCTATGAAACCCAGTCGGCCCTCAGGATCCATGCAATAATCTGGAATGGAAAGAGAAAGAGCTGTTGAAAAGAAACCTTTCAAGAAGAGTGACAGTCATGTATCCAATACTTCCACAAACGATGTCTGGATCATTAATAGCACTGAAGATTGTTTGATTGAAGAAAGGTATGATACAACAGCTGGGATGATGCAAACAGATCATAAACTAGTTCCGATAATTTTGTATACGACAGAGTCGTTAAGACAAATATTAGTGGAATGTGGGTGAATGCATTCTGATTTTAATTTCTCAGCATTACGTGGATCGCATGGCCATTCCTGGACACACTGAAAAATCAAACAAGAGGGAAAACTGCCTCTGCACGTTTGCTTTTGGCACACAGTATTGCTAGATGACGGGGTGAGGTGATAGTCCATGAAAAGCCTCGCCAATTCAAGGTCAGTGACTTTCAGTAGTCAGTTGAAGTGCTTTTCGAAACGGCAATTTAACAAACAGTCTGTAATTGTCTTCAGCTATGTGCGGAATGTTTGTAACCAGGTACTATTCAAGTTTGCTCCATTTCAACTGCTGCATTTAACATTACAGTTAGACCACACTGGAATGACTTTGATTCAGCGTCACGCCTCCTTGCACACACGTACATTCCCCAACGTTACGTAGACTTTGCGAGTAAATATTTAATCTTATTCAGTACCTACGTGATATTTGTCCTACGACAGAGAAGTATCCGTTCCCGTGGACTGAAATTTTCTTGTCCAGGTTTTGAGGAGGGCGGAAGTGCGAGAGGAACAGCTTCTTGTAGTGACGACCCACAGAGTAGTTGCATCCTTCCAGGTTGACCGCAAAGCTGAGAGAGTAGCCTGCCCCTAGCGCCTTCACCACATCTGAGTAGGAGTAGAGGACGACACCAGATGTCGCCTCTGTAGTCAGCGTCACGCCTCTGAAGCAGGGGGCAAGAAAGAGAGAGGGACATGGTGAACAAAGAGAGTAATACAAAGTATCCATTGTGCATTTTCGAAGAACAGCAGGCACGACAGCTCAAACCATCAAAGTAGTGAAAGAACACGAAAGTGAAGAATGATTAGATGCGTGTCTCTTTGTTCTTATTTGATAATATCTCTTTAAAGGACTCTTTGATGAATGAGAATATTTTCACAATGACTCATTTGCAAGCTCACTCAGTCACGCTCCCTTGCTTGCTCGCTCAGAAACACCTACACATGCATTGGCATTCTCTCACACACACACACACACACACACACACACACACACACACACACATATATACTTTCACTCGCTATCTCGGTCGCACAAAACACACACATTTACACTCACACGCACGCAAAGGGGTGCACACGAGCGCCCACGCACATACATGCACACAGACACACACACACACAAACACACACACACACACACACACACACACACACACACACACACACACACACACACACACACACACACACACACACACACGGATGCATGCTCGCTTTCGTTTTCTCTTTGGATAACTCACCTTTACATGCGTCTATAAAAGAAGTAACATTGTGTAATTGGCAATATCCACTGTCAATGCAGCGCTGCCAGCATAACGCATTTCAATAGGTCTCAAGCAGCACGCACTGTCGAAACAGTCACTTTACCATTTAGCTACTGCCTCTACCAGTCAGGCGAAGAAGCATCAGGTTAACACGTGAGACTAAATTAGCAGCACTAGAGAAGACAACACGCACCTTGTTCCATTAGTGGTAATGTTACACATGATCTCCCCTGAAGTAATCTGCTTTCCCTGCGCACTGAAGGCAGACAGCTGGAAGATGATGCGCCAGTTGTCGTAGACAAACGTCTGTGCCTCCATCTTTACCACCCCTGAAAAACAGTTTTCGTATTTGATGTGATTATTTAATCACTCTAGTATGTGTGGGGAATTTCCTTAATCGAAAGATTTGATTCATGTAAATATCAAAAGATGACTACCGATTCTTTGTGAATGATTCATTAAGCGTTTCAAAAACGGGATTCCTGCATGAACTGCAATTTTCACACAATCAGTCAAAGTCTTTCATACCATGAACGCTACGGATCAACTATTTTTTCACTCTCGTGGAGAAACAGACATGACCAACAATATGAATAAGAACTCAAAGTAAAGTAATATTAACACTTTCATCGGCATTTTCAGTCGACGCAATTAAAGGTTCTTCAGTAATGGCGTCACATCGCAGAGGTACAGACGACTTTCGCGTTTTTTAAGAAGAGCAGATTTACCCAAAACCCGCCAAATCTTCACTTGCCGGTAGTGTTGAAAATGGAACCGTTGACCATCCGGCTGAAGCCGAAGGAGAAGACCCAATCGTGATCGTCGTAGTAGGACACAAAGCCACTGGTAATGCTGTCCCCGAAGGGGTGCAAAGGCCACTGACCGTTTTCTAGGCTGCATGCACCGGAAGTAACGTTAAATCGCAATGGCGCCCCCTGTGAGAAGTAATCCAGCGCGTCCAGAGGGGAGAGAACTGCAGGTGACGCACTGACGTCGCGGCTGCGATGAAACAACAGGCGTTTTTCAGCCTTCACAGTATGCATGCATTCTTTAGATAGCTTTATTTAAGATGTCATGTATACATTCACAGATAGTGTGACAGGCAGTATGTCGCACAAACTGCGAAATGGTCTAACAGAAATGTGTTGCATCAAAAAGAGTGACGTGGAGCGCTTGCGCGAGCACACGCAAAGACTCTCCTGCAAGGAACTGTACGCACGCACTCACCCGCGCACACATACACACAATTGCGCATCCACGTACACATGCACTCATATCTGTTCATTCTCCCAACCCGAGTGCACCTTTAGATGTCAAATGAGACAATAACATGCGAGTTTGCTGAGGAGCCGGATAACGACAAACGCTTACTTGAACATCAGCGCTATGGGTACGAAAACTCTGCCCTGAGTGTAGGATGCCACCCTCACCTCAGAAAGACAGCCAGTACTGCAGCAGACAGACACATAAGGCGTATTTCCAAGTGCGACGCCATTTTGAAAATGGATCAATGCAAAGCGATCACTGTGTATCACATGACTAAAATGCTGTGTCGTGTTTGAGCAAGGGATACGAGCTGCACTTACCCGTGAAAGATAACGATCCAAAGCTGACCAAGGCACTTTGGGTCGTGGCCAGTGACGTCAGCAACCTGATCTCTCTCCATTCGCGTTCACAACGCGGGTTAAAGGGCTGGAGACTTCCGCGAGATGAAAACAAGCAAACAAACACACGTACAAACAAACACACGTACAAACAAACAAAACAAGCAAGCAAACAAACACACGTACAAACAAACGAAACAAGCAAGCAAACAAACACACGTACAAACAAACAAAACAAGCAAACAAATACACATACAAACAAGCAAAACAAGCAAGCAAACAAACGCACGTACAAACAAGCAAAACAAGCAAGCAAATAAACACACGTACAAACAAACAAAACAACCAAACAAATACACATACAAACAAGCAAAACAAGCAAGCAAATAAACACACGTACAAACAAACAAAACAAGCAAGCAAACAAACACACGTACAAACAAACAAAACAAGCAAGCAAGCAAACAAACAGAAGAACGAAAGAAACAAACATTCAAACAAACCAATACTGTGCACTTGTACCTTTCTAAAACGCCACCCAATGTATGTTGCATTTGCCGAAGTCATTGTCACTGCTATCACCGTCATTATCAACTCGCTGCCATTTTTTCTTCGCCATGGGCGTGATCTCTGTTGTTGACGTTGTTATCATGTTGTCGTCCATATAAAGTGCTTTATGTTAACTCATCCTTCCACGAGCTCATCATAAACAATCAGCCATGTCAGAAAACTTATTATAGAGTTTGATCACGAAACATCCTCCAGGCTACGACTGTCAATAAGTTCCTATAAGTCTCGTAGGAAGAAACACTACTAATGACATGCACGGTACTTTATTCCCTGTCTTTGAACAAGACGACTCCTTTGCCTTCACCGTAGTCACACTCGTATTGCGACACGCTCACGTCTCCCTTGTAGCTGGACTGAAACAAGACAGCATCGACCGATGCCTTCAGTCTTCGCGTCTGGCTCAGCCCGCCGATGACGGCACCGTGATTCGGCTCTGCGGCGTTGTCCTGGGAACCTGGTCTCTGGTCTTGTGGAGTGACCGGGTCTGGTATCGTGTGGTCTACCAAGATGACTTGGAACAGAGCCGTTCCGTCAGCTCGGATTGTTGCCCTTGCTATGAAGTACAGATTGTTGCCTGGTCGAAACTGCAAGGTTTCCACTGTCTGGTTGCCATGGAGAACCACGCCTGAAGGAAGGCAATGCCATCGCAGACGATGTGCAGGTGCTCCAAAGAGAGATATCTTTAATATAATGTATGAGAGCAGAGCACGATGAATTTGTGATGATAGAAAGTTTAATGGAAAAAAAAATTCGAATTTGGTGGATTTGCAAATTATATAGGTACACAAATGCAGGCGCGCAGACACAATAAAAACAAAGTCGTACCGCTATCTTTTTATGATTATCACTGAAGTTGAAAGACCGCATTCGTGCTGGCACAAGCAACTCCTGGACAACACGTGCACCAAGGACAATATAGTAATGCACGCACTGAAATACGTCCACATATGAATAGCATTATCAGTCTCTTTGCTTGTTGATTTTTCTTATCTCATGCCCAATTAATAGCGAAACCACTAGGGAAAACAAACAAGCAAACAAACACCTTTTTGAAAGCCAATTCATATATTGATTTTAAAGTGTTAAATACTAAAGGGTCAATCCTTTTCGTGTTATTTCGTGGGTTGAGGGTCTTTCTGATTAATATTTGGACATTCGCTGACAATTTCGGGTGAGTCTTTTCTTTAAACCAATCATTTACTTAAACTTAAGAATCAAAGGCGTGGTCAACAAACAAAGCTCATAGAGTGTCTGTTTTTACCCTCTACTTTTGTCGCAACACAAAGACACCAGTACAAGCAGTTAAATGCTTGAAGTCTCTGTATCTCACCTTCCACAAGACCACCATACACGGTTCCAGTGTCGTGAGACCTGGAGGCATTGCACTTGTCCAGGTGGGCAGCAAAGTGGAGATTCGAACCCTCAACCACAGCCTCCACTACCTGGGCATGGTTCTTCAGCATCTGGCCTCGCCTTTCACCTTTTGCGAACACTCGAAACGCCCTAGACAAGAACAGTTACTGGAGTTGCCTCCCTTGGATTGCATACCCTATAACTACTGCGCCAAGAAGATTCTGGTCCGCACTGATATAAACGTAGTTTATACTCAAACTGTCCACTGAATCAATTCAAAGAAAGTATGGTTTCATATGAATGTATAACCACATGCTGAGTTTTATCAGTGTAAATCTCAGCAAACCTAAATTGGAACGATAAATACGGAAACAAATGTGATGCGATAGTGAGGAACTTTGATTAAAAACCATTCAAACTGATCATCAATTAACTGGCAACACGAGTTTTCTTTGTTTCTGAAATGACCAGATTGCTTGCTACGTTAGTAGGTTTTGCCTTATCATTTCCCAAGTGTGTCCGTTTCCACGTTGCTTGGTCTCCGTTGCCTCTCCACGGGATAGTTCACGTGAATTAATCACTATTTTCCTGTCCCTCGTCCGACCTGAACATCCACTGCACACCCGGGATTTCTACCTTCATCGACCACCAAGGAGGTCGTGGCATTTACACCATGCTCAAAGTACCATTTGATAACATGTGTTTAGTCTTGCAGGGAGGGGAAAGGGGGTGAGCATGTGTTGTAGGCGTTCTAGTTCTCACTAGCGGTGATATTGACCACTTCGGTCCGACCAACATGCTCACCCGTCCTGCATGCTGCAGTGCAAATTTCCCCAGGCCAGGATGCTGTTGTTTTCTGCCCAGTGGTCCACGAGACCAACTTGCACATGACCTGAGCTTTCGATCGTGTTGGCCAGCAGTCGCCGCACCTGACCTGCACAGAATAATGATAGAACTTTCCGTAACCCCACCTGTTAGGACAGATTTGACCAATGGATGGATCAATGGGTGGATGGAGTTTGATAGCTAATCAGCTTCTCTATGATATTTAAGGCCAATGATTATGAAAAATCGTTTCGAGTTTGTTAGAATAAATGCAAGTCAAATCTCGATTTCCCTGATTGTTCGCCTCTTACTAATCATGTAGGAAGATGCGGTGGGTCTATTCTTACCCCCAAGCCACAGGGGTATACTTACCCCCAAGCCACAGGGGTATACTTACCCCCAAGCCACAGGGGTATACTTACCCCCAAGCCACAGGGGAGAGATGTTACTAATACCCATTAAGACCCCCAAGCCACAGAGGAGAGATGTTACTAACACCCAGTAAGACCCCCAAGCCACAGGGGAGAGATGTTACTAACACCCAGTAAGACCCCCAAGCCACAGGGGAGAGATGTTACTAATACCCAGTAAGACCCCCAAGCCACAGGGGAGAGATGTTACTAACACCCAGTAAGACCCCCAAGCCACAGGGGAGAGATGTTACTAACACCCAGTAAGACTCCCAAGCCACAGGGGAGAGATGTTACTAACACCCAGTAAGACCCCCAAGCCACAGGGGAGAGATGTTACTAACACCCAGTAAGACTCCCAAGCCACAGGGGAGAGATGTTACTAACACCCAGTAAGACACCCAAGCCACAGGGGAGAGATGTTACTAACACCCAGTAAGACTCCCAAGCCACAGGGGAGAGATGTTACTAATACCCAGTAAGACTCCCAAGCCACAGGGGAGAGATGTTACTAACACCCAGTAAGACTCCCAAGCCACAGGGGAGAGATGTTACTAACACCCAGTAAGACCCCCAAGCCACAGGGGAGATGTTACTAATACCCAGTAAGACCCCCAAGCCACAGGGGAGAGATGTTACTAACACCCAGTAAGACTCCCAAGCCACAGGGGAGAGATGTTACTAATACCCAGTTAGACTCCCAAGCCACAGGGGAGAGATGTTACTAATACCCAGTAAGACTCCCAAGCCACAGGGGAGAGATGTTACTAACACCCAGTAAGACTCCCAAGCCACAGGGGAGAGATGTTACTAACACCCAGTAAGACCCCCAAGCCACAGGGGAGAGATGTTACTAATACCCAGTAAGACTCCCAAGCCACAGAGGAGAAATGTTACTAACACCCAGTAAGACCCCCAAGCCACAGGGGAGAGATGTTACTAACACCCAGTAAGACTCCCAAGCCACAGGGGAGAGATGTTACTAACACCCAGTAAGACTCCCAAGCCACAGGGGAGAGATGTTACTAACACCCAGTAAGACCCCCAAGCCACAGGGGAGAGATGTTACTAATACCCATTAAGACTCCCAAGCTAGGTCACACTTTAACGTCGTTTATTATAAGCTGCTTGAATAATTAGGAGAGAAGAACAATGAATGAATGGATGAATGGATGCATCAATGAATGAATGAAGGAAGGAAGGAAGGAAGGTCGGAAAGAAGGACGGAAGGAAGGAAGGAAGGACGGGAGGAAGGACGGAAGTAAGGAAGGAAGGACGAAAGGAAGGAAGGACGGAAGGACGGAAGGAAGGAAGGAAGGACTGAAGGAAGGAAGGAACGAAGTTTCCCGTCCTCTCAGCCTTTGTAGGCTACGTAAGCCCAATGATCACGACGATCGCCAGAGTTGATTAGAACACGAAGAAATCTTGTCCCGATATCCCAAAGTATTTTCGCTGTCTATGACTCGGGTGTGGAGACGCAGTGAATCTATTTTAACCCCATTCACCAGCGGGTACATCCAAACAAGAAGCAAAAAAGTTACATCTCGGAAAGCATGAGGAAGACAAGAAGCTTACAGGCCTATGCTTACTGAATACCTACCAGTTTGTCCATAGAAAGACGTTTTGAAGAATCTATTCAGAGCTGACATCATCATGACCCTGTTCTCCGCATGAAAGTCGATGGCCGTAATGAGGTTAGCGTCAAGGTCATGGAGGCGGGGCATCGTCATGGAGAAGGTGTGATCGTGACATTTACTGATGTCCACAGAATAGTCCAGAGAGGCGCCATGCTCAAACCACGCCCACACTTCATCCGGCTTGAGATTCGTGGATTGTGACAGAAGTACGGCTGAGTCCACAGCACTGAGAAAGAAAATGACAACGACAATGCAGACAGGCCACCGAAAGCAATGCCACCAGCCCCAAACTGAGTAAAACAGATGGATGGAAAAGATTACTCACATTGGGAAGTATAAAAAGATGCACTAAGGCACACGACTGAGAAACAATAAATGTCTAAGGTGCGTTGCTCATCTGCTATTTCCTCGTGATTTTTTTCACAGTGATGTCGAAAAAAAAGCCCATCTGCAGCCTAATAAACAGGAATAATTTGTGTTATGCTGTTCACCCTTTATTCTAAGACATACTGAAGGTGAAACTAACGCACATACATCTAAAGGTATCAAAATTCCGTGATCGTTGAAGTGTAAACATATCTTAGTTGTGGAGAGATAGTAGTGACAACTTTGAGGTTAAGGACTATTGGGAGTAAAATAAAAAAGCATTGACTACTTATTCCAGGAGTACTGGTACACGCCAAACTGTTCATACTCGTAAAGCCTTTCACATAAATGTTTAGCCAACGCGCTTCCTCGAATTTACCTATATAGGTTTGCATATTGTTTCTCCGTGCTGTCCGCATGAAATGTCGTCGAAACAGAGGGGTGGCAAAAACGGTCAGCTTGGACTTTATGTATCAGTTTGCACGACACCCGTAAGACACGCCTTACCCAAACGCAAACAAAACCAGCAGGCGAAGGAACGAACGTTTAGCCATGTGTCGTTGGACTGTTCTCTTCTTGCAACTGACGCGCGTCCTGTTTTCGAGATCATTCGAGATAGTCGTAACATGAAAAGGTTACTTGTTGTGGGAACAAACACACCTTGACCTACTGAACGACTTGTTCTGCATCAGTCGATTCGTTTTGTTTATCTCCTGAGATATAACATTAATTCAGATGTTTTATATGTATGTGCAATTGTGTCTGATCGTTCGCCCCTGTTGTTGAATGCGCACGCGCGTGTGTGTGTGTGTGTGTGTGTGTGTGTGTGTGAGAGAGAGAGAGAGAGAGAGAGAGAGAGAGAGAGAGTTCCGGCGGATCTCCTTTAGCACAAACTATGCTATCCTTATCTCAGACAGCTTAAGCCGAATCTGGCAGCCAAACCTGCCGTCTCCCAGGACCAGCAGTGCTTTCATCATGCTCGTCTTTGCGCAGGCTTCTCGCTTCGTGCTCTTTCTGTTGGTTTCAGAACAGCTGCAGAGGTAGGAATGAAGAGATATAATGCCATCCTCTAGTGCTCCGTTTATGGAGTTTGGGCTATTCATTTTAAAAGAAAAAATCGTTGCCGTCTGAAGGTCTATCTGCATTATTATTGCAGATCTATCATTACAGATTGCGCGCATCTCATTAATGTGCCAAGATATTTCTGTTGGCCAGTCTAAACAGTCATCTGCATCGTCGTCCTCAGGAGATACATCAGTTAGCTGAGTGTACAGGCCGTGACTCGCAATGCCCGTTACGGAAAGTCACATATTAGTTACCACTGACAGTCAACGCTCTCTACTGAGCATTGGTTTTTCATCATGTAACAACAAGAAACAAAAAAGTATAAGCTGCCTGAGTGAGATGTACGAATGACCCTGTTTACCTCCGTCCTTGAGCAAAAATTTCCTATGATGATAATCTTTCATGAATGTAATATTGTGAATGTACCAATCTTGTACTTAATTAGTATGTTGCTCACACTGTGTCTCACAGTTTGTGTAGTGTTTGTGCAGAGACAATTAATTAAACTCTCGTCACCATTGGTTTGAAGGGCGAAGCTACGAAATGCTCTTTGTACTAAATAGCAACAGAACAGCCCCAGTAGATGGGTAGACACAATTCAGGGACAGCGTTTTATTTACATGGAGTTCAGGAGGACTACAAATCTGAATACGTCGTCGTGAGTGATGCAGGCAAAAAGCAATAAGGTGCTTTGATGAGGACTTATCCATCTCTCCATTCTTGCATTTACCGTCACTCTGGACATCTCGCGATAACACACGCACACCTTGACCTCTGTCGATTAGGGTCAATGCCGCGCTGCTGACCCCTGCGGAAGTGATTGCGGCGGTGCAGGCGGGGTCAGAGATCAGCGTCTACGTAGACAGCAGTCACTGCAATGCCAGCATCTCCCCCAACGTCCGTGCCTTCGGAATCCGCGTGGACATGCCCTTCGTCCAGTACATGGCGGACGACATGTGGTTTGCGCTGTTTCAGGCGGAAACCATGGTCAGTGGCGTCCCCTACCATCTCAACAGTGAGTGTCCGCAGTTGGCGATGAGGGATTGTTAAGCCGGTGCTTAACCAGCGGACACAACTCGACATCGGTGTCTCGACTTTATGTTTTGCACACGCGCGCCGCAACTTTTGTGTTTAATTAGCAGAGCACACGAGACACTGCCATTTGCAATATAAAGGTAGAGGTAAAGGTGTGAATTTTTTAATAGCGACTCACACCCTTTATCTGGGTCTCAAACCGCTTTACACTTTTTACCCCCTGATCACTGGGCATTTTTATCAATTCTCACTGGTACCTCATAACAAATATAGTGGCAGACATTTAAGACGCACACAGTCAGGTACCAGCACCAACTCCGCTTACTGGGGAGTATTCCAACCCGATGCTGGCGATTGGACGCATACAAGGGTTAATCGCACTACGTTTTGCCAACATTGCCCTCACATGTACCCTGTTTTACTCCTGGGTGGGGAGAAGCAATGCGAGTTAAGCATCTTGCTCAAGGATGCAACTCTGGGAACCACGCAGCTTCTAACGCCGTACCCACTGGCCGCAAGCGACTGTAGGTCCAGCGCGCTAACCACTCGGCCACAGAGCTTCTATTATAACTGCTTACTGCTGCTGCTGCTTCCACTACAACTGCTTACTGCTGCTGCTGCTTCTTCATCGACAACTGCTTACTGCTGCTGCTGCTGCTTTCACTACAACTGCTTACTGCTGCTGCTGCTGCTTTCACTACAACTTCTTACTGCTGCTGATGCTGCTTCCACTACAACTGCTAACTGCTGCTGCTGCTTCTTCATCGACAACTGCTTACTGCTGCTGCTGCTGCTTTCACTACAACTGCTTACTGCTGCTGCTGCTTCCACTACAACTACTAACTGCTGCTGCTGCTTCCACTACAACTGCTTACTGCTGCTGCTGCTTCTTCATCGACAACTGCTTACTGCTGCTGCTGCTGCTTTCACTACAACTGCTTACTGCTGCTGCTGCTGCTTTCACTACAACTTCTTACTGCTGCTGATGCTGCTTCCACTACAACTGCTTACTGCTGCTGCTGCTTCTTCATCGACAACTGCTTACTGCTGCTGCTGCTGCTTTCACTACAACTTCTTACTGCTGCTGCTGCTTCCACTACAACTACTAACTGCTGCTGCTGCTGCTTCCACTACAACTGCTTACTGCTGCTGCTGCTTCCACTACAACTGCTTACTGCTGCTGCTGCTTCTTCATCGACAACTGCTTACTGCTGCTGCTGCTTCTACTACAACTGCTTACTGCTGCTGCTGCTTCCACTACAACTGCTTACTGCTGCTGCTGCTTCCACTACAACTGCTTACTGCTGCTGCTGCTTCCACTACAACTGCTAACTGCTGCTGCTGCTTCTTCATCGACAACTGCTTACTGCTGCTGCTGCTGCTTTCACTACAACTACTTACTGCTGCTGCTGCTGCTTTCACTACAACTGCTTACTGCTTCTGCTGCTTTCACTACAACTGCTTACTGCTGCTGCTGCTGCTTCCACTACAACTACTAACTGCTGCTGCTGCTGCTTTCACTACAACTGCTTACTGCTTCTGCTGCTGCTTTCACTACAACTACTTACTGCTGCTGCTGCTGCTTTCACTACAACTGCTTACTGCTTCTGCTTTCACTACAACTACTAACTGCTGCTGCTGCTGCTTTCACTACAACTGCTTACTGCTGCTGCTGCTTCCACTACAACTACTAACTGCTGCTGCTGCTGCTTTCACTACAACTGCTTACTGCTTCTGCTGCTGCTTTCACTACAACTACTTACTGCTGCTGCTGCTGCTTTCACTACAACTGCTTACTGCTTCTGCTGCTTCCACTACAACTACTAACTGCTGCTGCTGCTGCTTTCACTACAACTGCTTACTACTTCTGCTGCTGCTTTCACTACAACTACTTACTGCTGCTGCTGCTGCTTTCACTACAACTGCTTACTGCTTCTGCTGCTTTCACTACAACTGCTTACTGCTGCTGCTGCTGCTTCCACTACAACTACTAACTGCTGCTGCTGCTGCTTTCACTACAACTGCTTACTGCTGCTGCTGCTGCTTTCACTACAACTGCTTACTGCTGCTGCTGCTTTCACTACAACTTCTTACTGCTGCTGCTGCTTTCACTACAACTGCTTACTGCTTCTGCTGCTGCTTTCACTACAACTGCTTACTGCTGCTGCTGCTTTCACTACAACTTCTTACTGCTGCTGCTGCTTTCACTACAACTGCTTACTGCTGCTGCTGCTGCTTTCACTACAACTACTTACTGCTGCTGCTGCTGCTTTCACTACAACTTCTTACTGCTGCTGCTGCTGCTTCTTCATCGACAACTGCTTACTGCTGCTGCTGCTGCTTTCACTACAACTTCTTACTGCTGCTGCTGCTGCTTCTTCATCGACAACTGCTTACTGCTGCTGCTGCTGCTTTCACTACAACTTCTTACTGCTGCTGCTGCTGCTTTCACTACAACTACTTACTGCTGCTGCTGCTGCTTTCACTACAACTGCTTACTGCTGCTGCTGCTGCTTTCACTACAACTGCTTACTGCTGCTGCTTTCACTACAACTGCTTACTGCTGCTGCTGCTGCTTTCACTACAACTGCTTACTGCTGCTGCTGCTGCTTTCACTACAACTGCTTACTGCTGCTGCTGCTGCTTTCACTACAACTGCTTACTGCTGCTGCTGCTGCTTTCACTACAACTGCTTACTGCTGCTGCTGCTGCTTTCACTACAACTGCTTACTGCTGCTGCTGCTGCTTTCACTACAACTGCTTACTGCTGCTGCTGCTTTCACTACAACTGCTTACTGCTGCTGCTGCTGCTGCTTTCACTACAACTGCTTACTGCTGCTGCTGCTGCTGCTGCTGCTTTCACTACAACTGCTTACTGCTGCTGCTGCTGCTGCTGCTGCTTTCACTACAACTGCTTACTGCTGCTGCTGCTGCTGCTGCTGCTTTCACTACAACTGCTTACTGCTGCTGCTGCTGCTTTCACTACAACTGCTTACTGCTGCTGCTGCTGCTGCTGCTGCTGCTTTCACTACAACTGCTTACTGCTGCTGCTTTCACTACAACTGCTTACTGCTGCTGCTGCTTTCACTACAACTGCTTACTGCTGCTGCTGCTGCTTTCACTACAACTGCTTACTGCTGCTGCTGCTGCTTTCACTACAACTGCTTACTGCTGCTGCTGCTTTCACTACAACTGCTTACTGCTGCTGCTGCTTTCACTACAACTGCTTACTGCTGCTGCTGCTTTCACTACAACTGCTTACTGCTGCTGCTGCTGCTTTCACTACAACTGCTTACTGCTGCTGCTGCTTTCACTACAACTGCTTACTGCTGCTGCTGCTTTCACTACAACTGCTTACTGCTGCTGCTGCTTTCACTACAACTGCTTACTGCTGCTGCTGCTGCTTTCACTACAACTGCTTACTGCTGCTGCTGCTTTCACTACAACTGCTTACTGCTGCTGCTGCTTCTTCATCGACAACTGCTTACTGCTGCTGCTGCTTTCACTACAACTGCTTACTGCTGCTGCTGCTGCTTTCACTACAACTGCTTACTGCTTACTGCTGCTGCTGCTTTCACTACAACTTCTTACTGCTGCTCCTGCTTCCACTACAACTGCTTACTGCTGCTGCTGCTTCTTCATCGACAACTGCTTACTGCTGCTGCTGCTGCTTTCACTACAACTACTTACTGCTGCTGCTGCTGCTTTCACTACAACTGCTTACTGCTTCTGCTGCTTTCACTACAACTGCTTACTGCTGCTGCTGCTGCTTTCACTACAACTGCTTACTGCTTCTGCTGCTTTCACTACAACTGCTTACTGCTGCTGCTGCTGCTTTCACTACAACTGCTTACTGCTTCTGCTGCTTTTACTACAACTGCTTACTGCTTCTGCTGCTTTCACTACAACTGCTAACTGCTGCTGCTGCTTCTTCATCGACAACTGCTTACTGCTGCTGCTGCTGCTTTCACTACAACTGCTTACTGCTTCTGCTGCTTTCACTACAACTGCTTACTGCTGCTGCTGCTGCTTTCACTACAACTGCTTACTGCTTCTGCTGCTTTCACTACAACTGCTTACTGCTTCTGCTGCTTTCACTACAACTGCTAACTGCTGCTGCTGCTTCTTCATCGACAACTGCTTACTGCTGCTGCTGCTGCTTTCACTACAACTTCTTACTGCTGCTGCTGCTTTCACTACAACTACTTACTGCTGCTGCTGCTGCTTTCACTACAACTTCTTACTGCTGCTGCTGCTTTCACTACAACTGCTTACTGCTTCTGCTGCTTTCACTACAACTGCTTACTACTGCTGCTTCTTCATCGAAAACTGCTTACTGCTGCTGCTGCTTCAACTACCACTGCTTACTACTGCTGCTTTCACTACAACTACTAACTGCTGCTGCTTCCACTACAACTGCTTACTACTGCTGCTGCTGCTGCTTTCACTACAACTACTAACTGCTGCTGCTTCCACTACAACTGCTTACTACTGCTGCTGCTGCTTTCACTACAACTACTTACTGCTGCTGCTTTCACTACAACTGCTTACTGCTTCTGCTGCTTTCACTACAACTGCTTACTGCTGCTGCTGCTGCTTTCACTACAACTGCTTACTGCTTACTGCTGCTGCTGCTTTCACTACAACTGCTTACTGCTGCTGCTGCTGCTTCCACTACAACTGCTTACTGCTGCTGCTGCTTCTTCATCGACAACTGCTTACTGCTGCTGCTGCTGCTGCTTCCACTACAACTGCTTACTGCTGCTGCTGCTTCTTCATCGACAACTGCTTACTGCTGCTGCTGCTTTCACTACAACTGCTTACTGCTGCTGCTGCTGCTTTCACTACAACTTCTTACTGCTGCTGATGCTGCTTCCACTACAACTGCTTACTGCTGCTGCTGCTTCCACTACAACTGCCTACTGCTGCTGCTGCTTCTTCTTCATCGACAACAGCTTACTGCTGCTGCTGCTGCTTCCACTACAACTACTAACTGCTGCTGCTTCCACAACAACTGCTTACTGCTGCTGTTGCTGCTGCTGCTTCCACTACAACTATTTACTGCTGCTGCTTCCACTACAACTGCAAACTATTGCTGGTGCTTTCACTACAACTGCTTACTGCTGCTGCTGCTTTCACTACAACTGCTTACTGCTGCTGCTGCTTCCACTACAACTATTTACTGCTGCTGCTTCCACTACAACTGCAAACTATTGCTGGTGCTTTCACTACAACTGCTTACTGCTGCTGCTGCTTTCACTACAACTGCTTACTGCTGCTGCTGCTGCTTTCACTACAACTGCTTACTGCTGCTGCTGCTTTCACTACAACTGCTTACTGCTGCTGCTGATTTCACTACAACTGCTTACTGCTGCTGCTGCTTCCACTACAACTGCTTACTGCTGCTGCTGCTTCTTCATCGACAACTGCTTACTGCTGCTGCTGCTGCTTTCACTACAACTGCTTACTGCTGCTGCTGCTTTCACTACAACTGCTTACTGCTGCTGCTGCTTCTTCATCGACAACTGCTTACTGCTGCTGCTGCTGCTTTCACTACAACTACTTACTGCTGCTGCTGCTTTCACTACAACTGCTTACTGCTGCTGCTGCTGCTTTCACTACAACTGCTTACTGCTGCTGCTGCTGCTTTCACTACAACTGCTTACTGCTGCTGCTGCTTTCACTACAACTGCTTACTGCTGCTGCTTTCACTACAACTGCTTACTGCTGCTGCTGCTTTCACTACAACTGCTTACTGCTGCTGCTGCTGCTTTCACTACAACTGCTTACTGCTGCTGCTGCTGCTTTCACTACAACTGCTTACTGCTGCTGCTGCTTTCACTACAACTGCTTACTGCTGCTGCTGCTTTCACTACAACTGCTTACTGCTGCTGCTGCTTTCACTACAACTGCTTACTGCTGCTGCTGCTGCTTTCACTACAACTGCTTACTGCTGCTGCTGCTTTCACTACAACTGCTTACTGCTGCTGCTGCTTTCACTACAACTGCTTACTGCTGCTGCTGCTTTCACTACAACTGCTTACTGCTGCTGCTGCTGCTTTCACTACAACTGCTTACTGCTGCTGCTGCTTTCACTACAACTGCTTACTGCTGCTGCTGCTTCTTCATCGACAACTGCTTACTGCTGCTGCTGCTTTCACTACAACTGCTTACTGCTGCTGCTGCTGCTTTCACTACAACTGCTTACTGCTTACTGCTGCTGCTGCTTTCACTACAACTTCTTACTGCTGCTGCTGCTTCCACTACAACTGCTTACTGCTGCTGCTGCTTCTTCATCGACAACTGCTTACTGCTGCTGCTGCTGCTTTCACTACAACTACTTACTGCTGCTGCTGCTGCTTTCACTACAACTGCTTACTGCTTCTGCTGCTTTCACTACAACTGCTTACTGCTGCTGCTGCTGCTTTCACTACAACTGCTTACTGCTTCTGCTGCTTTCACTACAACTGCTTACTGCTGCTGCTGCTGCTTTCACTACAACTGCTTACTGCTTCTGCTGCTTTCACTACAACTGCTTACTGCTTCTGCTGCTTTCACTACAACTGCTAACTGCTGCTGCTGCTTCTTCATCGACAACTGCTTACTGCTGCTGCTGCTGCTTTCACTACAACTGCTTACTGCTTCTGCTGCTTTCACTACAACTGCTTACTGCTGCTGCTGCTGCTTTCACTACAACTGCTTACTGCTTCTGCTGCTTTCACTACAACTGCTTACTGCTTCTGCTGCTTTCACTACAACTGCTAACTGCTGCTGCTGCTTCTTCATCGACAACTGCTTACTGCTGCTGCTGCTGCTTTCACTACAACTTCTTACTGCTGCTGCTGCTTTCACTACAACTACTTACTGCTGCTGCTGCTGCTTTCACTACAACTGCTTACTGCTTCTGCTGCTTTCACTACAACTGCTTACTGCTGCTGCTGCTGCTTTCACTACAAATGCTTACTGCTGCTGCTGCTTCTTCATCGACAACTGCTTACTGCTTCTGCTGCTTTCACTACAACTTCTTACTGCTGCTGCTGCTTTCACTACAACTGCTTACTGCTTCTGCTGCTTTCACTACAACTGCTTACTACTGCTGCTTCTTCATCGAAAACTGCTTACTGCTGCTGCTGCTTCAACTACCACTGCTTACTACTGCTGCTTTCACTACAACTACTAACTGCTGCTGCTTCCACTACAACTGCTTACTACTGCTGCTGCTGCTGCTTTCACTACAACTACTAACTGCTGCTGCTTCCACTACAACTGCTTACTACTGCTGCTGCTGCTGCTTTCACTACAACTACTAACTGCTGCTGCTTCCACTACAACTGCTTACTACTGCTGCTGCTGCTTTCACTACAACTACTTACTGCTGCTGCTTTCACTACAACTGCTTACTGCTTCTGCTGCTTTCACTACAACTGCTTACTGCTGCTGCTGCTGCTTTCACTACAACTGCTTACTGCTTACTGCTGCTGCTGCTTTCACTACAACTGCTTACTGCTGCTGCTGCTGCTTCCACTACAACTGCTTACTGCTGCTGCTGCTGCTTCATCGACAACTGCTTACTACTGCTGCTGCTGCTGCTGCTTCCACTACAACTGCTTACTGCTGCTGCTGCTTCTTCATCGACAACTGCTTACTGCTGCTGCTGCTTTCACTACAACTGCTTACTGCTGCTGCTGCTGCTGCTGCTTTCACTACAACTTCTTACTGCTGCTGATGCTGCTTCCACTACAACTGCTTACTGCTGCTGCTGCTTCCACTACAACTGCCTACTGCTGCTGCTGCTTCTTCTTCATCGACAACTGCTTACTGGTGCTGCTGCTGCTTCCACTACAACTACTAACTGCTGCTGCTTCCACAACAACTGCTTACTGCTGCTGTTGCTGCTGCTGCTTCCACTACAACTATTTACTGCTGCTGCTTCCACTACAACTGCAAACTATTGCTGGTGCTTTCACTACAACTGCTTACTGCTGCTGCTGCTTTCACTACAACTGCTTACTGCTGCTGCTGCTTCCACTACAACTGCTTACTGCTGCTGCTGCTTCCACTACAACTGCAAACTATTGCTGGTGCTTTCACTACAACTGCTTACTGCTGCTGCTGCTTTCACTACAACTGCTTACTGCTGCTGCTGCTGCTTTCACTACAACTGCTTACTGCTGCTGCTGCTTTCACTACAACTGCTTACTGCTGCTGCTGCTTTCACTACAACTGCTTACTGCTGCTGCTGCTTCCACTACAACTGCTTACTGCTGCTGCTGCTTCTTCATCGACAACTGCTTACTGCTGCTGCTGCTGCTGCTTTCACTACAACTGCTTACTGCTGCTGCTGCTTTCACTACAACTGCTTACTGCTGCTGCTGCTTCTTCATCGACAACTGCTTACTGCTGCTGCTGCTGCTTTCACTACAACTACTTACTGCTGCTGCTGCTTTCACTACAACTGCTTACTGCTGCTGCTGCTGCTTTCACTACAACTGCTTACTGCTGCTGCTGCTGCTTTCACTACAACTGCTTACTGCTGCTGCTGCTGCTTTCACTACAACTGCTTACTGCTGCTGCTGCTTTCACTACAACTGCTTACTGCTGCTGCTGCTTTCACTACAACTGCTTACTGCTGCTGCTTCCACTACAACTACTTACTGCTGCTGCTGCTGCTTTCACTACAACTACTTACTGCTGCTGCTGCTTTCACTACAACTGCTTACTGCTGCTGCTGCTGCTTCCACTACAACTACTAACTGCTGCTGCTTCCACAACAACTGCTTACTGCTGCTGTTGCTGCTGCTTTCACTACAACTGCTTACTGCTGCTGCTGCTTCTTCATCGACAACTGCTTACTGCTGCTGCTGCTGCTTTCACTACAACTTCTTACTGCTGCTGCTGCTGCTTCCACTACAACTACTAACTGCTGCTGCTTCCACAACAACTGCTTACTGCTGCTGTTGCTGCTGCTGCTTCCACTACAACTATTTACTGCTGCTGCTTCCACTACAACTGCAAACTATTGCTGGTGCTTCCACTACAACTGCTTACTGCTGCTGCTGTTGCTTCCACTACAACTGCTTACTGCTGCTGTTGCTGCTTCCACTACAACTGCATACTGATGCTGCTTCCACTACAACTGCTTACTACTGCTGCTTCCACTACAACTGCTTCTGCTGCTGCTTCCACTACAACTGCTTACTGCTGCTGCTGCTTCCACTACAACTGCTTACTACTGCTGCTTCCACTACAACTGCTTACTGCTGCTGCTTCCACTACGACTGTTTACTACTGCTGCTTCCACTACAACTGCTTACTACTGCTGCTTCCACTACAACTGCTTACTACTGCTGCTTCCACTACAACTGCTTACTACTGCTGTTCCACTACAACTGCTTACTGCTGCTGCTTCCACTACGACTGCTTACTACTGCTGCTTCCACTACGACTGCTTACTACTGCTGCTTCCACTACAACTGCTTACTACTGCTGCTTCTACTACAACTGCCTACTGCTGCTGCTGCTTCTTCTTCATCGACAACGGCTTACTGCTGCTGCTGCTGCTTCCACTACAACTACTAACTGTTGCTGCTTCCACTACAACT
>JAWQFJ010024821.1:45000-75000 GCA_034096865.1 Theodoxus fluviatilis
CAAAAATATAATGCAAACAACAACAAAGACAGCATATCGTTTATTTTGTGTTTATTGAACAATGAATAGAAGAGAAGAAATATTAACCCCCTGAAACTTGCTTTTTCATCGGTCTGCTGAGCGTATACACGATATTTCTACACGATTACTACTTCAAACGATTTCGAATTTCCTCTTCTAGTATCAAGTCAGGCGCAATGTCTGCACTCCAAGTCCCTTCCGTTTTCGTATTGTGTTATACCTTCTACATTCCTTAAAGACTTATTTCATATACATTCACATTTAATATATGGCCATTTTAAACGGCAATGAACAGAAAAGTGTACTCATTTAATTTTAGAAAACATTTTATTTAATAGTGCGTAGGTATAACTGATTGATTGGCAACAGTACAGGTGTAGATGATTTTCCAACAGTAACAATCAATATCAGATGCAATAATTATCTGGAGGTGTCCATATCTAATACCATTTACACGTACATTAACCACAACAATGGGTAACTTCATAAATGAGCTTTGAACAAAAATGTGCCTATCACAGATCATTTCATTGTTAGAGAGATATTTAGTGCCACTCATTACGGTAAGAGAGTCTTCCCAGAGATAAGTAACAAAGCGTGAAGCGTGATGGAAGTTAAACAAAAATGTAACATGTCATCATATATCCGTAACGACACCAAGGAAACTGATGTAAGCAGAGCGCTACCAACCATACACGGACGGATTAGAAACCCTAGCCTTCTAAGTACTATACCCTCTGTGTGTCGGGGTTTAATCAAACCCATCACGCATCCCTTACACGAGGCGATTACATAAGAAAATCGAGATTTCACTTGTTCTGTAACCAACTTTGGTGATTTTTGGAATCAATGGTCTAACATAGCCCTGCAAAGGCCAATAAGTCGTCAAACTTCATTATCATTCAAGTAAGCCTACTACGTCTGAAAGCCTTTCCTTTTCGATCCGAAGAAATACAGTAACGCCAGCGGTTTTGGTCACAAAAAAGACTCTGCATGTCTTGGATGGGTTTCTTTTGTAAAACAATTTCCCTTTTTCCACGTCTGAAAACATTTTGTCCATGGAAACCATCGGTTGTTTGTTTGTATTTTTTAACAGACTTGGCCCGAGTAAAACATAGGAGTTGAGCTGGAAATTTTGAAATGTTAGTAAGGAATATTGCAACGTAGTGAAAGATGGGCAATAAGTGCGTGTCTTGAGGCTTTCAGAGTCTTCATGTCACATCCGAGTCCAACTAAAATCGCTTTTCTGTCCACGCCTGATGTGAAGTATGCGGCAGAGTTGGCATCTTTGCATTGCGACAGCAGACAAACAGTCTATATTTACTAACGAAATGTCCATCACCTCCATTGTTTGGGAACAAGCATCTAACAATGAACTCATTCTCGTTTTGATTCATGTTAAATATCACAGTTAATTAAAACATTTACGGTCTCTTTTGGATCTTCATCGATGTGCGAGTCGGTAGCTCTACGTTCTTTTTCCTAGCAGTCGTCTCGAGTATGTGAAAACGTAACTGTATTTACACAATTCGCGCTGCATGGAACGAGTTCGTATTTGTTTGGACCTCTCTATAAAGAGTACGTTTGGGTGGCTGTGCGTGAAAACACTTGTGCATGTTTTTCAATGGCGGCCTTAATTGCGAGTAGAGAGGAGGAGAAATGGCAAGCTCTTGCTTACTTGTCTTAGTAATGATATGCATGTGGCACAAGCCACAGTTGACTGCCCGAACGACTCATCCACATAATAAGCCATGTAGCATCATCTATCTCAGAGGCCCGAACTTCGACTGCCACTTTCGTCCACATTTCGGTTTAAATTATGTAAGGATTTGTGAGAAATGACTACTGTTACTTGGTTGCGGTTTGTTTTTTATATATTGTTTTTCTGTATTTATGTCGGTGAATGTAAAAATGAACTTTTTGTATTCGAACCAAAGAAGAAAATGGTGGAATGTATTCACTTGTGTGAGTTGCCAGAGCGCCGGTTTGGGTTGTTGCCACTGCATGCACTGGGAACCTTAAACCTGCTCGAGGCTCCTCCGCGTAACTAGTTTGCCGATCACTCTGAACCTGGGCCGAGAGTTCGCCTAGTTAGGAAGCGCTTTTAAGGTCGATTCGAGCTGAACGAGGACGGGATGCCGGGGTCGCGCTAAAACAAAATGTATTCCTAGATGACACTTGATTCGAAAACATGCATGCCAAGTTAAGATAAAAGATTCGAGATGGTTAACGTTAGAGAGATGAGGCACTCGTCACAGACGAGTCCACGAAGGTTGGGGGTCTAGACAGCCTGGGACTTGATTGGACCACGACATGGCATGAATTGGAGAAGGCCCAGTCGGAGTCATCTGGGCACAGGGCGAAGGGGAAAGCAATATAAGGCCAGGATTGTATGGATATCAGGATGGTTCAATGGGGGAATTTCATCCTTCTCCTTGCTTACATTTATCTTCGTCCTCACTCAGAAGATCGGCCTAGGCGTGGGTTGGAGGAGCTCGCTCAAATGCAGGCACTGATACGTGGAGTTGGGTGAGATGAAGGCGATCTACACGGATGCGGAGCGACTTGGGAGCTTGTCAAGATGGAAAAGGAGTTAAATGGAGAGTAGACATATATAGATTTAGGTAGCCACCTCAGCTTCCTCAACGAGAGGGTGGAAACCGTTGCCCATACATCTTGTGCAGGTGACGTCATCCTTGCCCTTCCCTACGAGGGCGCGATGGATGCAGGCCCACAGTGGGGCCAGGGAACCGAACTGCCCCTGGGGTCCCAGGAGTCCCAGACAGGCAGTGAAGAGCAGCAGTGAGTAGAAGATGGAGAACCTGCAATGGAATGAATTCTTATCAAACTTGTGGATGGGTTTTTAAGGTAAGCTGGAAACATAAACGGTATATTCCAGCAATGTTGGAACACCGTCTGCAGATCCCATGAGTGAATATGTAATATCACAGGGCAATCTCTCTCTCTCTCTCTCTCTCTCTCTCTCTCTCTCTCTCTCGGAACAAATCAGATTGATCAAAAGCAGAATGCTGACTGAAGATTTGGTGGGCTAAATGGCAGATTCTAAAGTCTGATTCATCTCTTTCAGGCCTCTAAACCAATATTTCTTTCCAAATCCAAATCAACATTCGCGAAGTGACCTAAACTGTTGTGATTAAGCTCTTGTCTGTTTTCTTTTTTTTGTTATCCGACACTGCACTTTCTACCTCAACGAGATCGCATCGCAACAAATGGTATGATAACGGCGAAATCGACCTCAATCAAAACAATTCCATAATGCAGAGCTTCAGAAATGGCCAAGGATTACTGTCAGGAGGACCGATAAAATCACTATTGATCTCCACAGCTGATAATTCCTCCAGGCCTTTGTAATATCTTCTCTAGGATCATTTTCACAGATCTTTGTTCAGCAGGAGCAATAAAAGGACTCATTCTCAGCCATAGGTGTCAATTGCAGATGATCACTACGATGAAAATAAACTTCAAAGCACATGCAGATCAATTATCTGTGGCAAGTAGTAGCAAGACAAACAAAAACAAACCAATAAATAAACCAAAGAAGCCAAAACTTACGCACGTCAAGGGGTACTTGGACAATTCATATAATGATGTGTGTGTGAGGTGCAACTATTGCTGGTGTGCTGTGTTGATGCTGCTTAACGCAGATACGATTAATTTTATTACAACTCGGTCGAGTTCCTGAGGATATTTGCAACACTTTTCCCCTCTTTTCCAAGAAACCCTTCATTCATTTGCACAAATGCAAGAATCATCAAAAGGAGAATAGAAAGAGAGAGTCGTGCCAGTTTAAACGCCTGGTGCAAACAGCTTCATCTTGACAGCCGATCATTTACACCATCTTGGAAGCCACGATGTTCTGGATGCAGCCATATCAGAGAATCTGAGGCTTGGAGGAGTTGGCTCAATATGCAACCAGATATAGTAATCCAGAGTGGCCTTCTTGTTCAGGCAGGAGTACCCCTCAAAGCCCTCCGGTTGGCTCTCACCATGGCAACAAGCAACAGAGCCAGCAAGGATCATACCAGGCAAGTAGAGAGAGCCGTTACGTGATGGATGAATGGACGTAAATCAATGCCTTGAAGCTCAGCAACGGGCTGTAGCGGAAATGGCATTGCGGTAGTTTAGAAACAAAACCTGGGCACATATTCCTGTATTGAATGTGCACTTCTGACAAAGAGGACTTTTCATGTGCTTAGTGTGGTCCATTCACGTGTGCTGTGATGTTAGTTCATTTGTATGAAACTTATTATTCCAAACATTAACAGCGAAACTTATACCCATTTTTTCTATATTGCATAAGTTTGCATTCATAACAAAATATTCACACTAGCGTATTTTAAAATCGTTTGAAGTTTTCTTGTAATTTGCTGCTTGTAATTTCCCCCTACGATCAAAGACACATAAATCAGCGTTGCCCTAACCCCCCCCCCCCCCACCACCCCCAAAAAATAATTAATTAAATGAAATAAAATAAGACAAGATAAAACCGCCCAATTCGTCTAGCTAGGATTATTCCATCGCAGCAGATTTTAACATGCTTTTGAAAGGGAATAGTCTCAGATCTGCGTCATGACCTTCACAGTGAGAATTCTGCTTGTTCTATATTGTACTGCTCATCAAACAGGCAATGGCTATAGCCATAAACTGTCTGACTCTCCTAAACAAATGACAACATGGTTTATCGCATTACTGTATCTGCTCTGATTCCCTTTCCCTACCTTGTGCGAATAAAGGATGCCATTTGGTTCGTCAAGCGCAGAGATTGACAGAACCGTGATTCGCCTTGCTGCTGCTAATGCCTTCCTAGGTCCGACTCACTTAGAACTGCAGGAAACAACGGACTCGAAAAGTGAGTCAGACGGGAGGCGATGACCCTTTGCGTGCCTTTCCATGGTCGCTTTCTGGTCCCATGGATGCTTCAGAGGAAATTGCCATGCAACGTTCCCGTACATCAAGACAATGGACTTCCTCTAGTCAGAGCAACGCGTTGTCGTAAAGCACAGAAGAAGTGTGCTGGTCGATATCACGCTGTTGTTGCCATGGTTGCTTCCAAGACCTAAGCATATGGGTCTGGTTTGTTGAGAGAGGAAAACTTTGCAACAATCGAAAAACTCAAATTATATGATTAACAAAGAAATGCAGCTTGCAGGTCTGGACAGGATCCCCACTAACCTCTCGTAGCACCGCCCACCGTATGTGCTTACACTCCAGGGAGAAAAAGACCACTACAGTCAAAGTGCGTGCGAGGGGTGTGTGTAAGCCGGACTTTCGGTGGTCGCCGTGTGAAACAGTTATGATTGGTCGATTGGTTGTCTGCTTGCTTGTTTATTTATTGTGTTGGTATGCCTGCTTGATTGTGTTGGATTATTTAGCCTGCTTGTTTGTTTATTTTTTCTTTTGTTGTTGCTTGCTTCAACAGTGTTTGATTATTCTGCCTGCTCGCTTGTTAATGTTATGTGTTTGTATGCTAGTGTTGATTGCCTACGTGATTTGCTTGTATCTGATTGTCTGCTTGTGATGTGTGAACGAGATTGTAAAGCGCTTAGAGCTCACTTGAGAATAAGCGCTATATAAATACCCATTATTATTATTATTATTACTGAGTTGAACAGTTTTTCAATACCTCGGTAGAACTGTTTGCCTCTGATTCGAGAGAGTAATGCGGGAGGTTAATTGTTAACGACTACAAACTCTTTCGTATGTTTGAAAAAATCTGTGGTAAATCTTCAAAAGAGGATGGAACAAAACTACTTTTTTTCTATGCAGACTGCACTTTCTATACGTCTGTATTTCAAAGCACGGAGTAAAACACTGATTGCTCAAGTGAACTTCAAACGACAAAACAGCAAGAGTGTCGTGTGCTTGATGTGACTCGAGTTTGGGATCATTCGATGCTACTTGCTAGTGCTCCAAGAACATCGTGGCCTGTGGGAAGGTCGCGCCACCATAAACAGAGGATCCTTTCAGAGAGAACAAGTTTACTTGTCAACAAACCCAGAAGAACACTACGTCAAACGTGAACACACATGATTACTTATCTTAATGCAAGACTACACATAGATACAGTCTGACTGGCACGAACGCACGCACGCACGCACAAACACACGCGCGCGCAAACGCACGCACACACACACACACACACAGAGGCAACCGCCAGCCACCCGACTAGATCGACGGACAAACACATGAATGGACGAACTAATGAGCGTACGAACGGAGGAATGGACATACGGAAGGACGGACAGAAAAATGAAGGGACGGATAAATAGAGGGTCGGAAACTCGGACTGACGTACAGATGGACAGACGGACAGAAGATAGAGGAACATGATGACAAGACATGTTGACTTTTAATAGTGCAGGCTCTATGTATCTGTTTCTTAGGCTTAGGCGCAATCATATACTGACAGAAGCCCATTACGACTACAGACTCTCACGCCCTCACATGCACAAATCACACGACACTCTACTTTTCAATCACTGACACTCATCTCCACACCAGAGGCTGACTGTACAGCTGTCTGAGACTCAGGCATGGGTGATACGTGATATGTCGCTGTGTAAAACGCCCCGTGTGGGTGGGGGTCAGAGTGGATCCATCGCGTCTCCCTACATGATTCGTAAGAGGCAAGTTTTTGGGGACATCGTGACTTGATTTGCGCTTATTCTAAACTATTCTAGTTTCCTGCTAAATGGTCTTGCTTAGTCTACAACGGTGGATACGCCGTAAAATTCACTCTATCCATCCCTCCATCCATCCCTCCATCCCTCCATCCCTCCATCCATCCATCCCTCCATCCATCCATCCCTCCATCCACCCACCCACGCACCCATCCATCCATCCATCCATGCATGCATGTAAAACCGCACCTTCAGCTTGCACTTTCAACAATTCGTCCACCAGATAACTTCATCACTAAACCACATCGCATCTCCACTCACATGATGGTGCAGAACATGAAGATGCCGAACTGCATGAAGAAGAGGATAACTGCCAGCAGCATGAAGAGCGAGGCACCAAGCGTGGTGCAGGCACCAGACAGCACAGACACGCCCACAGTCTCCAGCATGTCTTGGACACGCCCCCGTCGGTCCGTCCTGCTGGACAGGTGGTAGCCGTCCGCCAGATGAACCACGTAATCCACCGCCAATCCCACCACGAAGGACAAGTTCAGAGACTCCAGCACCTGAGATGAAGCGAAGTAGGGACTCCAGCCTTGGAGGGAAGCGTCGGTAATTTTCCAATGCATTTGAAAGGGGTTGAAATAATGAGTCAGTCTTACTTCTGGGACACATGGGAGAACGAAGACAAACACTTTTATTTCACCTTGTTTTCACCATATCTGTATGTAGTTATGTCTGCCAGCCGGCGAGCTGGCCAGCCGGCCAGCAGGTGAGCAGGCCGGCCAGCAGGCCAGCCGGCCAGCAGGCCTGCCTGCCTATATACACCACTTGCTCACAATGCACACGCGCGCGCCCACAGGGGTATTTGCTCAGGCACCCAAATTCGCATACATGTATGCGTGTAAGCTCATACACGCAAACACAGCGGGTGTGGTTCTGTTTGGACGTTATGAAAGGACTTTTAGAGAGCAGTTTCTTGTTAATATTGACAGCGTTGTTGACCACCTGCCCAGAGTCACCATAACAAAACCGCAACTCACCAAAGTGAACGTTCGTGTGTATTATCTGTGGGTTTCCCCCCTGATATTTGACATATAAGTCAATTCACTTCTTTTTTCTGGCGCTAAGTGAACATAGTCCAATTAATGAATAATGTAACGCACACAATATTCCTCTAAAGAAAACATTCGATTATTTGCTTTGGCTCAGGCTATTGAGGCGGTAGGGAATGAAGAGACGATTACGTAAAAACGTCTTATTAAGACAAGAAAAAAACTAATGCGGTGCTAACGCTCAAATGCGTGGATCTGCCAGCAAAACATGTGGAAGCTTTTACGTTTTTACATCACGTGTAATTCCTGTTGAGGTTTTTTTTCCAGAGGCAGTGAATGTTCTTAAAACCATTCCCTTGTGTTTATCTGATTTTAACAACCACCAAATAAAATACTTGCTCTTTTGTCATTATGAGCGATATGTCATAGATCATGAAAATCAAGAGGCATATAACCCGAAAATATTGCAATAAACACACGAGGAATACATATACTAATACATCATAAACAGATGAATGTGTGTATGTTTGTGTCTCCGTGTTTTGCGACTGTCTTCGAGTGCATGCCGTAAGTGTGCGTTTGTGTGCATGTATGCATGTGTGTGTAAAAACTGGAAAGACACCAAATTTGTTTTGAGATCAATACACCACCCTGCTTATCTCTGAGATCGTGATGTTTTGGAGAGTCTTCCACGTTCTTGTCGCCCCTTTAACGTTGTAGACGGACGGCTATTGGGACTGACTGATCACGGTCATGGAGCTAATGCCTTTTCCGGGTAACGACTTTTTCACTCATAACTGCAACTTTTCTTTTGGCATTACCAGTACGACACAGACCTGTGCAGACAGGCACGCAGAGTGCTGCAGGAGACAAACATGACGTCAGCGTGAGCTCACCCCCAGCTTCCAGCCCCCCATGGGGATGACGCCGATGACGGTGACGGTGACGCAGCAGATGATGAGCGTTGCCAGGACACCAAGCACCACATTCTGGGTGGCCAGGATGAGGATGGGGCAGGCCAGACAGATGCCGATAATGATGCCCCTCACTGCCGAGTCTGCCAACTCCTGTAAAACGAAGTGTGACACACATAGTTCCCTGCACTGTAACGCACTATACATTTGGTTGTCACGACAATATTATCTATTTGTTCTTCTTTCTGAGATGAGGTGAGACGCAGATGGCAGTCTTCGTTGTATTGTCATTGCAGAAACAGGAGTGGGAGTGTGCGTGGAGGTTATGTGGGGGAAGTTGATGAAAGGCAGGCAAAGTAAGATAAGGAAAGCTGGATGCTTCTGAATCCCTACATGCACCTGCTAATCTAGTCATAAAAGTACGTTCACATGTGGGAAAATAACTGATGCTGAAAGTAAAAGACTGACTAGAAGGGAAGAGAGCGTTGAGAGCATCACACGCTCCATGTGAGTGCTTGCATGCAAGCTCGAGCCCGCCCACAACTAAGATGACAGGACTTGTAGTAATAGCAGTTGAAACTCAACTCATTAAAGCGCAAGCAGGTCCATGCACACAAACTAGAGTGTGCTTGCACAGACAAACACAAGATACAAGATACAAGATACAAGGTACTTTATTGTCCTCATTGTACAAGGAAATTCGTTTTGTCGGTGGCAAAAACATAATACATACATACAAAAACAGAAACGTACAAGAAGTTCAACATTAATTAACTCAATCACATCGATCAAGTTATGTAGTCCACACACTAATCATAGGCCATAAAATAAGATAGCATGCAATTGCATCATACTTTATTACTCTAACACACGCATACACACACAAACACACACACACACACACAAACACACACACACACATATACATGCACACACATACATTGTCTCTCTGTCTCTGCCCCTCTCTGCCCCTCTCTCTTTCTCTCTCGCTCTCTCTCTCTCTCTCTCTCTCTCTATATATATATATATATATATATATCACATACACACACATGCGTACACAAAAACACACACACACATACACACACACACACACACATACACAAGCTCACACACACAAGCTCACACGTGCATGCGCACACACGTGGGCACGTGCATAATTATGAATGACAAAAAGCAATCGACAAATTAGAAAGGCGCTCCTCGTCAGTTTCATGCCAGCTTTGATATATTTTTTTTAATACTTAGTCAAACGTTTTGCATTCAAGCATTTAAAAAATAGATCGAGCCTCTTTGCATCCAAACATTCGACGAGTCTCACCTTCTGAACCTTGAGCCAGTGCCATGTGTTGAAATCAGAGGCCATAGTCTGGAAGCCGCCTGATACCGAAGGAGGTAGTGCGGCCATCTGCAAAAACAAAAAACAAAAGATTAATTTCAGTTCTATTACGAGGTAAGAGAAGAATGGGCAGCTAGGGAACAGAGAGACCACTGGTATCTCCACCACTGTAGCTGCAATGCGTGACATCTCCTTTTCACACACTTTAAAACTGCTATTTAGCGTGGGTTGCGAGAATTCTTTCCAGAACGTTCCCCAGAAGAACAAAGATTAGAAAGTTTTCACGTCAGGAGGAAGTTGACAGGAAGTTCATGTTGTATGGTGGACTCTCTGTCGAAGGTTCATCGACCGCCTAGTAGACAGAAGAGCGCTAATTGTCGAGAGTTCAGTTCTCATTGGTGTGAGCGCCGGAGCAGACGTCTCTAAGTGTACTCATGACTGCTGTAGGAAGCCCTGAACTAAGCACTTCAGAAGGACCAAACGCTCCAAGCAACATGTCAGCCGTCTACGAAGGCGGAAGTCTAGTGGCAGTAGATGTATGTCGCAGTCGTGCAAATTGTTGATGAAGACGTGATATTCGTTTTATATAAGCTATGATCGAACATTTATTCCATGGTCATCGATTTGTGCGCAGAACTTTTCAAAACTAGAGAGCACTTAGAGAGCGCAAACCTCCGCCAACGAGTCCACAACACAACGCGACATAATTCAGACAGCGTGTTCTGGTTGCCGGGCATGACGCTACATGGTGGTTTCAGCGCTGCTAGTGGTTCGTGGAGGTACGTCTGCGATGTGGCCTGTATAAACACTTCCACCAAAGAGGTAATGTTTTTCTTTCCGTCAGTTAGTTCGTTTGTTAGTTCGTTATTCCACAAAATAACTCCAAATGTTCAAACGGGTTCTGATTAAATTTGAAGCAAGGTCAGGGTCTCACCCAAGGACAAATCCAATATATTTTGGAGGTTATCTATTTTTTAGTTTGGGAATTCAAAGCATTAAGATACTTTTCATCGCGCGTCACGAAGTTGATGACGTCAAACTAATGATGACGCCGGCGTATGCGTTCTGCACTCAGAGACTGCTAACAACCGCTAGAGTGAACCTAACTTTGTAGCGTCAGACCTTGCTATCAGAACATCCTGCCTGAATTATACAGACCACAGAAGAGAAATGGTGGCGTCCTTGGCGGAGGTTTGCACTCTCCAAGTGCTCTCTGGTTTTTGATAAAATATTGTCTAAGATTCGTCTACTGACCTCCTGTGCAGAGACTACAATAATCACCATTGAAGCAGCAGTCAGCCGGCAGAGGGTTGGAATGCTCACCCGGGGAGTGGAGGTCAATCTAGTGCCTGATATTCATACGTCCTGCCCTTCTGTGTGCATATGTCTCCTGACCAGCACTGCATTGAGCATCAGCCTGACCACCTTGAGACTGATATTATCATCGGCCGATATCATACTCGGCGTTGAAACTGTATACAAACGCCCCACTTTTCCCCATTACCTTGTGACTGACAGGGTCCAAAATTTGAATGAGTGAACTGTGAAAGAGGCATTGCCCTGATAAGAAATAGTTCCAGTGAGGTGTTTTGCTGAAGGGTTCTTAGGGTCGACATCTTTGATATGACAGAATGGAGATGTCAGAAATACTTTTAACGAAAATGTATTCTGACTCTTTATGATCCACCCCTATTATGCAGGGAGTCACAATTAGCATGAATTGTTCATTCAGGACGAGTTCTTCCATTGGAAATGTGTCATGGTAGGAAAACAAATGTTTGATTCCTCAGCAGCCCATCACGGGTTCATTTGTTAACACTCGTACAAGCCTTTGTATGTATTAAGTCTAAACACGACCTTAATGCTGCTGGCCTGGATTTTTGCCATTACTTTTGCAGTACGGAATTTCACAGCAAAATCTGCACGCCTCGACTCGAAGTACACGAGTTATCCAGTGCGCGCTGAGAATTATGAGTTGCGCGACAGGATAGTCCCGGACTGAGCTACAAAAGCAGGACCTCAAAACCCAGCAGTGAGGGGTGGGGTTCCAGCAGGTGGGGCAGGGGGGGGGGGGGGGGGGGGGGGAGGTATCGAGCGACTCCACGCGTGTGTTAGTCTTAAACACTTCGAGGTGGTTCCGATACGTTATATCGCCGACTTTCTCTGGCGAAAACGAATTGTCACGAAGAGATGCAGAGAATTACAATTTTAAAAGGGACCGTGCATGACAAACAATAACAAAGTCGGCAAGGCAGATTTCGTACAAACGCTGAGAAAAGTCAGTGATACAGGGCAGTGTAGACAGGAGAAGACAACACGGACTATGGCGGCTCAGCTGGTATAGAGCATTTCGGGCGCTAACCGAAAGGTTGCGGGTTCAGTCCCCGCCTGTGGTCCTACACTTTTCCTGTCTGTCCCACGCAGGGTTTCGGCTCTGTATGTTAAAACATACTTGCTTTCATGAGCATTACTGTCAAAAATGAAAGATTTCCTCCATGAACATGCTATTTTCCTAGAATATGCATGAATGAATAAATACTATTTCGGTTGATATATATATATATATATATATATATATATATATATATATATATATATATATATATATATATATATATATATATATATATCTCGTGTTGTCATTTTTCTTACTGTAGCTTTGTTTTATCATGCAGTTTTAATGAGGATTTTAGAAATATCTGCTGGGTAATTTAACACCTACCTCACGACGTAAACTATGTAAAGATGATTGCTTGACTTGGTTGGCGATACAAACGAGACGTGCTGCCGTTTGAATCTTTCAGCAGATGGAACCTTTGCAAGCAACGGTGCAGAAAAGAAAAGATGGTCGTATTATTGCGTTATATATTTCGCAGAAAGGGCTTCTATGTTAATACGTTGTGGCATTCGTCATGACCAAAACATGCCACCAACAAGCGCTTCAGACGGTCTTCCAGTTTATCTGTACTCATAGTTTGATACTTGCGCATTACGTACAACGCAATGCATGGAAACGCTGTACTAAAACCATGATGAATCAGTCAGGACTTCCGGTGACCTTGGCCTTGGTCCAGGACTCCCAGGCGTCCAGAATGGGGGCGCCCTTGTTGTAGCCCAGGCTGCCCGTGATGTTGGTGTAGACAGTGATGGCAGCGTAGCGCAGTCTCGTCCCGTACTGGTAACCTGCAGTGACAGCGTGGTCATCCAGGGAGCATCATAGATGATACAACCTCGCTTGTATTGCGGCAGCTGGTTCTCGATGACCGTCATACAAGCAGTCTATGAAAAATCGAGTTTGCCCCGTCTCCAAATGCTGTTATTTATTTTTACAGTGTCGTGAATTATTTGGAAATCAGTTGTAACAGATCAAAATGAGTTAATATTTTTAAAGCCGACTGCGAAAGCTCTTTACCAACCGTTGCTTTATCAATCACTAACGATGTCGGATACTACAGATCCCATTTCTCTCTTTGTGCTAAGCGAAGGAATGTTTTGTCGCTTCAAACCCCTATTAAGAAACTGAAGCAAATATTTCTTTCTCTTTCTCAATCTCTCTCTCCCCCCCCCCTCTCTCTCTCTCTCTCTCTCTCTCTCTCTCTCTCTCTCTGACATTCGACTGAAACTCACGGGAGTTGGAGAGGATTGGTGTGGTGTCTGCTCGATCTTCTGTTTCTCCCAGGACGTCGAAGTAGGTGGTGTAGTCCAGAGTCGGGGTGCCAGAGTACCCGGCGTTGAGCCAGTAGGACATTCCCGTCTAATTACGGCACCAATGGATAAACTCAATACATGCAGCAATGCTACCGCCCTCTCCACTGAGTCAAGGGAAAATGAAATGTTGGGTGAATATGATGGTGAGCTGGAAAGCAATTTCTCCATATGAAGCAATGCAGGAGGAGTGTGTGTGTCTGTGTGTGTGTGTGTGTGTGTGTGTGTGTGCGTGCGAATGTGTGCGTGTGCGCACGTGTGTGTGTGTGTGTGTTGTATGTGTGTGCATGCTAGGGTGCCCGTGCGCTTGAGTGCGCACGCGATTTGAAAATGAAGATTTTTTTTATGTAACCAAACAAAACCAGAAAACACATTTTCAATATAAAAATGGAGCCTGTTGAAAGGTGAGAAATGATGTGGTCTCCATTGTACGTAGTCATGTTTGAGCCCCGTGGCCAAAAGATGGACTTTGAATAACTATTGAACCTCCTCATTAAACTCTTTTGAGCTTGACATGATCCATCAGCCAAGACATTGAATGGCTCTGACGTCAGTCGTGCCTATTTCGAGTTCATTGACTATAATACTACTGAAAAACTAAACTAACATGTAAATGAAGATACTGATGCATCCAAATGGTTAATTTTGAAATGTTGAAACGTATAAACATTCGACCATAAAGTGAAAAAGAAACTCACTTCGAAGTAGCGGTAGAAGGTGAGCCCGAGGGCGGAAGTGTTGTAAAGGTCAAGGTGTTCGTTCATGAAGTTGGTGATCTTCCGCTCTGCGGCGGGAAGATTGACATCTTGGCCAGTAAGATTGCTTTCCGCCTGTAATAGCACATCAACAAGATGGACATGTCGCTAGAATGAAGTGCCTTGAAAGAGATTTGAAGCAGCGCAATCACACGACATTGGACGTTTTGTTAATAAACTATATAGCCAAATGATGACAACACAACACCCGACACTACTGAAAAGGTGTGTGATATTTGTTATATCATTAGCACAGTTTGTGGCAGGTGTGTAAGTAGAGCAACACCAACTGAACTCGGCGTTGACAAAGGGAAAGGAGAGGACGGGACGAAGATAAAAAAAGAGGGGTAGGCAGGGGTTAGATGGGGGATACAACGGGAAGGATGAGGGGAGAGGAAAAAGAGTGGAAATAGTGTAAATAACGCAGTGTGTAACGATTCACATCAATAACAAAGCCAGCTTTTTCTGTTTCGCGACTGTTTCAGTAAAACAAAAGTTGACTTCAAAATCTGCCCCATTCAGCACCAACAGTTTCACGTCTCACTGAGAACAAAATAAAAAATTAATGACCATAAGGATCGCTTGCAGGTGTAGGAGTCCCTGGTTTCACTCACTCACTCACTCAACCCCTGGTCGGAACAACCATCGGGATGCCAGGCTGGATGCTGCAGATGATCCGCCATTTGTTTCGTTCTTGGGTTTGACGGAGAAGGGTGGGGACGTCCATGTCGGTGCATTGTTTGGCGTTGTCCGTCCAGGATTTCCTTTGCCGTCCACGCTTCCTTCCTTCCTAAATGGTGCCCTGGGGCACAATATTTGCAAGACTAGCATGCCGTGTGGTGTGGCCATACTATTTCAGCTTCCTCCGCCTAACAGTCGTTAGGAGAGTTTCTTGCTTGCCAGCCACTGATGTGATCTGCTGCCAGACAAAAATAATTGGTTTTGCGGTCTCTGTAGGAGATGCTCAAGATCCTCCTGAGGCACTTCACTTCAAACGCCTGGATGCGGCGCTCTGTCTCTGCCGTCAGGGTCCACGCCTCGCATCCGTACAAGGCGATAGATGTTACTAGGGCCATATAGAGCTTGACCTTCGTGGGAAGTCTGATGTTGTGATCCCTAGTTTACTGAAAGATAAAGCGTTTCGAGTCTTCCTCAGGTTTGTTTGTTTGTTTGTTTGTTTGTTTTTAATAGTAAAACTGAGGTAGGGTGACGCCTGAAGCGTTTAATCCTTCATTAAACCAGGGATTTCTACACCTCAAAGCGATCCTCGTGGTCATTTTTGTTTTGTCCTTCGGGAATCCGGCAATCTGTGTTCTATCTACAGTCTCACCGAGAAGGCGGTGGCCATTGCAGAGAGGAAGCACTCCACGTCCATCTTGCCCGTTACCGAGTTGCGGCGTATGTGCAGCGTGTTCTCCGCGTCCGTCATGTTCTTTATGCTGTCACATAGATCCTGGGACAGCAATGACCGCAATGATACAAGCGAGAAATTAAAGAGAACTGGAATGACCAGCAACATAGCTGCAATTTAGAGGGAGAAACGAGAGGATGATTACTGTGGTACATCTGCTTCACAGCAATAGATAAAGTTTACACAAGCAAATTCTCCTGTGATTATTTCTTTCTGATTAAAACTTTTAACCTGCTCATTCCCACACATACAGGAAGTAAAGAAAGCAATATGGACAAGTTTACAAGAGCACAACAGCAGCCAGACACTGATTATTTCTTTACAAAGTACATGAAAACAGTGCAATCCAATAGCGTAGGGACAGGGCCGGCCCCCCCCCCCAGTGCTCCCCCCTCTTGCATGAGTACACAGTCAGCCCCTCAGCCTCTACTCGCTTGTTGAAACCATGTCTTTTGACAGGCGAAGATGGGCGAGCATGCTTTGGGGTTGGACGATGTGCGAGACGCAGTGCCGTGGTTCTATCCCTGGGATGGAGAAATTGAACTAGCGTTTTTAAAATGTCAATATGTATGTGCTCATGGGTGTGCTGTGTTCATTAAGCTCAGGTAACATTGGCACCATCACCTTGAACAGGTGTTGACCATTTCCCGCAGAGATGGGTGTTTACGATTGACCTTCTTGACAAAAAAAAATCTTAGAGAACCAATCATGAGCAATAACAAAGGTGATCCTGGTCAAAACAAAGTGAAGATGAGCATTAGCATTGCAGGCTTAGTTGAGGCGCGCGCGCGCGCGTGTGTATGTGTGCGTGCGTTTGTATGTGTGAATGCGATGCGCGTATGAATGTATCCGTACGTGCACGCATGGGCTAGTTTACTGCATCTTCAGTTAATGGATAAAGATCAACTGGCATCACACTAGTGGTCACACAGCTGAACCACTGACCAGTAAGGCTTGCTGGGCAGGCTTGGGGTTGAGGTCGAAGCCTTCGTCCCAAACGGTGGTGCCGGTGCATGCGAAGTCCGTGTGGTGGCAGGAGGAAAGGTCCTGGGGCTGAAGGCCCCACACCAGGGACACCGTCACCACTCGCTCCTGCTGGCTGGGCTTGAAGCGTGTGTTGCGCATCGTCTGGGCCTTCATCAGCGGGTGGCCGTCCTTGAAGATTTTCGTCTGGACGAATACAGAAAGATAGAGGCTGGTGTGTTCATTGCGTAGGAATCTGGGATTGAGCCTGTGTGTGTGTGTGTATGTATTTGGGGCTGGGGGTGAGGGGTGTAGAGTAGGGGGGTAGGGTGTGTGTGCGCGTGTGTGCATGTGTGAGTCTCACTTTCTGCGTGTTTGTGTGCGTGTGTAAGTATCTCATTGTAAGTGCTTGCAAAGTGTATATTTGTGAATGACCATCACAAAATAGGTTATGTCGAGTTTTGGAGTTACTGGTATCATTTTTAAGCTGACATTTTAAGGTTCCAATGGTACCAAAATTATATTTGTTTCTAAACAGTTATGTAAGTTACCACTGAATTAAAAAAAACTGCAATGAAACGCAAAGTTAGTGATGGTTGCTACAAAAGCATAAGTTCTGATCTGCCCAACTGTTTACGTCAGAGATTCGCTTTGTATTCTTAGAAAGACGACACTTCACAGAAAATTATAGTACAGGAAGAGAGTAGAGACAATGAGCTTTGCAGTGGTGTAAGATACGCCAGTTTGAATAGAAGCCATCTCGACGATGGAAAAGCCTTAGTTGGACTCATTGAACCCTAACAATCTTTTTCTTGCTAGGGAGTGGGGCTGACAAAGTATCTTTACATCATTAAGTGTTGATTTGTATACATCGGCAACAGATCGATTCTAGAGGGGTGATAGAAACAGAAAATGCCCCAGACAGAAAATGTGGCCGACTGACCGCAACTGACGTTACATTGGTGTTCTCTGATATGACCTGATACATATAGTTAATTAAAAGTATGTGTTTGTACATGGGAATCAACGTGTAAGTGTGTGTACGTGTGTGTGTGTGTGTGTGTGTGTGTGTAAGTGTGTGTGTGTAAGTGTGTGTGTGTATATATATATATATATATATATGTGTGTGTGTGTGTATGTATGTGTATGTGTGTGTAAGTGTGTGTAAGTGTGTGTGTGGATATAGACGCGTTTGTGGAAAACGTCAACAACAAAACTAAGGTTTAAGTTTGTTTACACCTGATAAAAATGATCATTTACAAGTCGGATACTTTGACTTTAACCTGTGAGGCTGCTGCTCCGCGCGCCAAACTTGGCAGCAGGGGGCAAAATTCCCATGTGAAGCCCGACTCACATCTTGAGAGGTAGACTGAACTCGCAAGCTACGTGGCAAATGTACATTTTTTGCGGTCTTCTTGTTTTTCAGTTACGCCTGCTCATTAAGGCTACCGCAGCGATATGCTGTACCTGACGAGTTTGTTAGGCGCATCACATCGCGTACATTAGCTGCATGCCTAAAGTGCGCGCTTTGCGCAACCAAATGAATGTCATGGTCGTTTCTTAAAAGCTTAACAGAAAAGAGTATTTTTATGATCTGAAACGAAAATTCAGTTTGTCGTCTTAGCACTCTTCGTTACCAAATTTATCATTGCTGCGCGGATCCTAGAGCTGCATCCTTGAGCAAGGTGCTTTACTCACTTTGGTTCTAACCCAGCCAGGAGTAAAATGGGTACCTGTGAGGGCTGAGGTGGAAATCTGTTAAAACTTAGTTTGACGCTTACTTCCGCCAGGGAGTTGAGATGATGTTGGAGTGATGCAAAGTGTAACCCGATGACGAGGGGGTAAATGTGTGCGGATTGAGCATCCATCAATGGGCGGAAAAGCCGCAAAATGAAAAAGAGCACCTGCACTTCTACCTCTAGTCCAATGGTAAGAGTGATCGCCCGCTGTCGCTTGCAGCTAGCGGTAGCGGCGTTCAAAACTGCGCAGATTCTAGAGTTGCGTCCTGGGGCGAGATGCTTCACGCGCATTGTCTCTCCTACTGAGGAGTATATATCGATCACTGGGCGCTGCACAGAGTCAACCAGGGCAGGTGAAATTTTCCCTGAAAAAGTTCCTCCAAGAAAAAAAAGAGAGGATGGAATAATGATTTAACTTACGGATTCCTCGTCCATCTGGAGCTTGGAGGCGAAGTAGGCGAAGGCAGCCAGCACGACTAGCGAGACGACGATGACCACCCACCGCAAGGCCTTGTGTGTGACGAACCGGAAGAAAGGGCCATGGAAGAATCGAACGACGAAGAACTTCCGGTGTCCGTCTTCTGTGCTGTCATGGGGTCGCACCTGCAGCAGGGACAACGCACGGTGTGGTTGATTGGCAGGTGCACTGGACTATGACTTTCACCGTTTCTTTTGTTCAATGGGTTTGTAGACGTTAATGTTTGTATGGTTGAGATTAGCTTTGTAATATTGTGCCTCAAAGCTTTCCCAAAGGAGCTTTCTAAAATTACAGTACTAATGCAAAACGGATTTTCATATTGCTTATCCAAGTTATGCATTGTTGGTACCTTTAATGACGTTGCGGGGGTGGGGGGGTGAATTGTATTAATGAGTAGAGAGGACAGCTTTATGCCTCGCTCTTGAAAAACCCCCAGGTATTTGACCCAAAAAAATAGGCGTCAAATCGCTGAATTATGCCTACCAAGTGTTTCATCTACTTACCGCGAGAACATTCGTGTAAGTTTTGTTTTGTTTGTTTGTTTTTTACTATCAAGTTTCGCGGCTTATCCTTGCGGTGTTTGAAGAGACTCTGAAGGCATTTCTATTGCCCTACATGCATGTTGCTACCTGCTGAGAACAATCGTGGCATAGATTTCAGATTTTCATATCATTCTTGATTGAAACTGCACACATTTTAGGACTAAAGAGACATTTTCGAAAGTCCAAAAAGGAAAATAATAGCAACAGTGAAAATTTTATCAAACTAAAATGGGAGTTTATATCACCACATATCAAGCGAGGATTGGAATGCACACTTTTCGGGTGCGAACTCCGAGGAGAACTCGATCAAGATGCGTGCGGCTCAAGACCAGTGGGTCCGTGACACCAGAGTTCAAACTCTACAGTGCATTCTGTGCATGCGCTGCCTGCCTTGTGGCGATTTTCCTGTGCTTGCTTGCCGGCTGGCTTACTGCACTGATTTCCTCAGATGTTAGTGGAACCCACATGGAACCAATGGATGAAGCAGCCTACGTTGCGTACAGGTGTACCATGAAGGGTAGAGCTGATGACCTCTCCCGACCGGACTTGAGCATGCTTCTCCTACTCAGCGGGAATGTTGAACGCAACCATGGGCCTCCAATAGAAACAGGAGAAATGGAAGCACTCTTGAAGATATGGGCGGTAACAATCCAGCGAGAACTTATGTCTGACATTTGGTCAGAGATCGGTCACGTTGATGCAAAATTTGATGATATGCAAGCCACCCTCGACAAGCTAAATAAAGACCTCAAGGAACTACGTGTAAGCAACAGAATTCTTGAATCTGATATCATTGGACTGAGAGACGGACAAAATCAGATAGAAGAACAATTAGAAAAGATGGATGCAATGATAGAAAAAGTAGAAAGAAGAGAGAGGAAAAATAATATCATTCTATATGGAGTGAAAGAAGAACCACACGAAACTCAAACTATGAGTCAGGAAAAGTTCTTGCAGTCTCTAAATGATACCATTCCAAACCTCAGTCTACAAGAAGATGATGTTGCACACCTCCACAGACTCGGGAAACAAGGTAACAGAGACCGACCAATTCTGGTACAATTCCTGAGAACATCTATGAAAATTAAAGTCTTGGGGAACATGAAGGCACTTACAGAAAAAGGAATGAATGCTTCTGGCGATCTCACACAGCAACAATGCACCAAATTGAAAGAGCTAAGAGACAAAGGAATGAATGGCTACTATTGTGGTGATTTTCTAGTTGTAGTCGTTCAGCAGAGTCAGATGAACACAAGACACGTTACACAAGAGGTGAACGAGCCTGCAATAGAGCCTTTGAAAGCTGCCTCTGCATCTGCTTCTGACCCCACTTTAGTCCGTGAACGCCGAGAAACTCGAAGACGAGTTGGGCGGAGAGGCAGGAGATAGGTAATAGGCCGAGGCCCGCTGCGTTCTAGTTGCAGTAGCAATGACCCTGAGTGTCAAAATCCTCACGTGAACATTGATGGAATATTCCAGAAACTATACGATCCTGACTTCATCACATTACTACGTCAGTATGATATGATCTTTTTAACAGAAACATTTGTCAAAACTTTGGACGGTATTGAGTTTGAGGAACTTGATGCATACATTGCACCAGCGAAAAAGTTGTCTGAATTCGGAATAAATTCTGGCGGTGTCATCTTCCTTGTGCGAAAAACGCTACATCATTTCATAGTACACATAAGATGTGACCTAGAAAACACAATAGCACTAAAGATAGCCAAAGATTTTCTGTTATTAGAAAATGACATTCTTTTCATGGGTTTATATGTTCCTCCACAGGGCTCGAAGTTTTATGATAATAAGAGTACAGCAGACACAAATGGAATCACTCGACTGGAAGACTGTTTACTGGATCTGCACAGTCGCTTCCCTGATTGCAATATGGTTCTTTGCAGAGACTTTAACGCACGCACAGGGGATACCAGTGCAGTTTCAAGCTTCGATTTGAGTGATATAGACTGTGAACTTTATGAAAATTCTAGGGAATCGGCCGATAAAAACCACAAACGAATTCGGACGTTCGCTACGACAAATGTGTCTAGGACACGATATGATAATATTAAACGGATACATGAATACTCACGAAAGTAGGGGGTATACATACATCAGCTGTCACGGTTGTAGCACAATCGAATAATTTATTGTGTCAAAAGATTTGCTGCATCTTGCCAAAACCTTGAAATTAGTGTTAAATGAAATTTCGTCACACCTGGGAGTTGAACTACAGCTTAGGTGTCCATCTATTTCAGCGACTGCTCCTCCACTATACCATACTGTATATACTGCTGAGGTTATGTGAGATGAAAGTAAAGCAGAAAACTACTCCCAAAACGTGTCTGAAAATATTTCCAGTTTTAGTGCGACTGAACCGGACTCTACTGGCACTAGTATATCCAACGTGGATGAAGTAACTGAACGGATTACTACGTGCCTGATGAAATCGGCAGAGAAAATGAGAAAAAGAGTCGTCTACAACCGCCCTTCGATAAGCAAGAAGCCGGTATGGTTTGACGCAGAATGTTTGGCTGAGAAACGGCTTGTGAGGAATCTTCTCGTGAAATTCACTCGCACACACAGGGCTTGTAACGACCCAAAGTATGAACCGTCCAAAAGTATGAACCGGAAATCGTCGCAGAGTTATCTGCCCGGCTCTCTCTTTATGTGATTTACCGCTCCTGCACCTGTTTTTCGCATGGAATATATCCCGACAAACGACGCATTAGTTGCTTTACGAGTTTTTGTGTTTTTGGTGCATTTGTGTCGTTTAACACATAATGTAGCGTTCAAAAAAGTTTTTTCCCGTGAAAAGCCGTCTCGCTTGCCGGAAATAATATGGGAGTCACTTCCCTGTAGTCTATTTGTAGTCTGGTTTTATAAAACGCGACCGTTGACTGACTTGGCACGCCCGGGGAGTTATGCTAAGATCCGGCCGCGTAAATATATCTGCGTTTTGTGACAAACGTCTTGCTCGGCGGTACTGTACTCCATGCACCTTAACGGTGCGCGTGATTCGGGTGTAATCTTAAGCTAAACGACGTTCCGAATGTTTCCGACTTCGACCATTTCAGCAGCGCCAATAAACGTTGTTTAGCTTAAGATTACACCCGAATCACGCGCACCGTTAAGGTGCATGGAGTACAGTACCGCCGAGCAAGACGTTTGTCACAAAACGCAGATATATTTACGCGGCCGGATCTTAGCATAACTCCCCGGGCGTGCCAAGTCAGTCAGGCGGAGTGGCGGGTGCCGTCTCTTTTTAGAGTCGAATTATTAGGAGTACCGGGCAGATAACTCTGCGACGATTTCCGGTTCATACTTTTGGACGGTTCATACTTTGGGTCGTTACAGGGCTTATGATAGAATATTATATGTAAACAAAAGGAAACATTACAAGAAGATTACTAATGAAAAGAGACTAAAATACAAAAGATCAATTGTAAGTTCACTCGAAAGGTCTTATAGAGATCCCAAAGCTTTCTGGACAAACATGAAAAGGATGCTGTTAGAAAACGCAGGAGTGTTAACATAGATATTGAACAATGGTTTAGACACTTTAAATCTGTATATACAACAAGCAATGAAAGACGCGAAACACAGGAAAAAGAACCTTTTCATCAGGTAAGCCCTGTGCCTCACAAACCGATTACTCAATTGGAGGTCCGCTTGGCAATGAGACACCTAAACCGCGCGAAAAGTGCGGGTCATGATGGAATCCTGAATGAGATGATCAAAATGAGTAGTGTGCTCTTCATTCCTCACTTGACTAATCCGTTCAACCAGATAATGTCTTCCTTCAAGTTCTCAACAGAATGGTCGAAGTCTGTAATTGTTCCCGTTTATAAAAAAGGAGATCCAAACAAACCAAACAATTACAGAGGTATATCACTGACTAGCTCTTTAAGTAAAGGCTTTACTCATGTTTTGAAGAATAGATTGGAAGAGTGGGTCGAAGCACATAGCATATTTTTAGAAGAACAAGCTGGTTTCAGAAAGAGAAACAGCTCTATCGATAACATGTTCATTCTACACTCATTAGTGCAAAAGTACCTCAACAGAGGACGGAAACTCTACATCGCATTTGTAGACTTTACTAAAGCCTTTAATTTGGTCAACAGAGATGCAATTTAGAAGATTTTGGGTGAGTATGGTGTAGATATTAATACGCTGAATATGCTTAAATCGATATATCGCCATGTTGATTGCTGTTTACGGTGGAACGGTCGTTCCACAAACTAGTTCACGTCATCCTGCGGCGTAAAGCAAGGCTGCGTTTTGAGTTCTTTCTTATTTTCATGCGTAATCAACTCGGTAGCCTCCTATGTCATTGCAAAAGGAAAACATGGTGTACAGCTAAAGCCAGACAATGACCAGTTGTATGCTTTACTATACGCTGATGATGAAGAATTGCTATCTGACACCGTGGTTGGACTTCAGAACCAACTAACAGTTCTTAAAGAAGCAGCTGGCAAGGTCGGTCTCCAAATGAATACTGACAAAACTAAGATAATAGTATTCAGGCGTGGCGGCCGCTAAGCGAGACACGAAAAATCGAAGCTGGGAGAAACCTGTGCCGAAACAACCAAAAGCTAATAATACCTTGGAATTACTCTGTCCAATACATTGTGTTCGAATGTGACTCTTATAGACCTGGCAGACAGAGCAAAAACTGGTGTAATCCAAATCCTGAGATCCCTGAGAAAAATAGAATGTTTCTCCCCAAAGGTGTTTTTCAAACTGTTTGACACTCAAATCCAACCAATCCTTTTATATGGAGCTGAACTTTGTGGAACGGGGAAGTGGGACGCGATTGTAAAGGTGCACACTTTTGCTTTCAAGAAGTCTTTTAAACGTGTCTGTACGGACTTCAAACTGCATGGTTTATGGAGAAATGGGATGACATCCTCTGCTAATCAATGCCAGAAAAAAATGTATTAAATATTGGCTTCGATTGATGAGGTTACCCAATCACCGGTATCCAAAGAAGGTGTACAAACTAATGTTAATTAAATTAACCAGGAGCGAGTTAGGGCACAAGAACTGGGCTACAGGTATTAGGAACCTTCTCTTTGACTATGGTTTTGATGATGTGTGGTTAATGCAAGGAGTGAATAATGTCAAGCCATTCATAAAAGCGTTTAAGGAAAGACTGTTCAATAATTTAAAATGGAGTGGACAAATAATGTAAACCGCAGCGAAAGGTACGAATATAGAATTTTTAAAAACGAAATACAGTTATCAAAAAATATATATGTTCTGGACAGAAAGCTATTCAGAGATGCATATATACACTTTATATTAGGAATAAGTGACATTTAATGTAACAGATTAAGATATCGTCCTAAAGATGCACAAAATCTGAGATGTCCATTATGCAACAATACACCTGAGGATGAATATATGTACTGTTTACTTGTCCAAAATACGACAACCTCCAAACTCAATATCTTGACATAGATCAACTAAAGAGCTGGAACGAAAATTTTCAAATGTTGTTTGCATGTGATGATAGACAAATGATTCAGCGTTTAGCAATGTATCTTTATTATGGGGAGAGAGAGAGAGAGAGAGAGAGAGAGAGAGAGAGAGAGATAGAGGAGAGAGAAGTAGAGATATGCAAGATGATAAATTATGTAATACATTGATGTTATGCATTAATATCTTATAATGTAATGTGCGTTTTCATTATTGCAATGTAATATGTACCAAAAACAAACTTGTCTTTCCCCCATTGTACGGACCGATGACTTACCAATAAACAGTTCGTTCGTTCGTTCGTTTGTTCATTCGTTCGTTCGTTCGCTCGTTTTTAATGAGGTTGCATTTAAATGCGGTGGATGCTGCTTCAGTGGGACTGAGATTAAAAACTACTACATGTATTGAGAAGATCATCTGGGCGCAGTTCACAGTCGAAGCGATCTCGACAAACTATGGCTATTGCCACAGAAAACCCTGTCATGATGTGCAATGAAGTTGGCAGTTAGAGTTCTTCTGGTCTAGAATCGCTTCGATTAGATCAGGAATTACTCATATGTGTAGTTCGATAAGATTTTTCTCATTTTGTGCATTCATTATTAATAAATAATACCTTTGTTGCATTCGAAAGTAATCAGTTTCCATTTCGAAAGAGCACAGGTAACAGCCTCAATGCTCGTTAACCGAATAAAGTTGATCTCATTACCTTCGCTCTCAGTACAGAGATGCTCTCCAGGTAACGAGAATAATGATCGAAATGTGGGCTTCTAGGAGACGCGTGATAAACTGTCAATCGAGAGTTGTCAGTTTTCTTTTTCTCGGGAAGAAGAGTGTCCCAGGGGCATCCACTCCACAATGATTGTCTTCACCACGGCAGGACTGATCTTCATCTGCATTCGCCCTCAGCCAACAGCCTCCAGCCTACATTATGCAGCCCCCATCGCCTCTGCTAAGGAGGTTACGTTTTTCAGTCGGTTAATTTGTTCATTAATTAGTTCTTTGGTTATTCGGAAAAATAACTCAAAGTTCAAAACGGATTCTAATGAAATGTGGTGCAATGTAAGGATTTTACTGAAGGAACAATCCACTAAATTCTGAAGGTTATCTCTTATTTCGTTTTGAAATTACAACCACAAAGAGAAGTTTATTGACGTAGGCCGTAAGCTGGCGTGTGCTGCAAGCCGGTGAATGCATTCCACAATCAGAAACCGCCAGCAGGCGCTGAAATGATTTGCAGCGTCAGATCTGGCGAGCACGACATGCTGCCTGAATTATACGGGCCAGGGAAGAGGTGCAGTGATACCTCCACCGCTGTGGCTGCCTTGGCGGAGGTTTGCGCTCTCCCAGTGCTCTCTAGTTATCCATCCTTCTCCGACTCTGTAACGAGGAACTATGGACACTGACTGACGATCGCCATGCTGTCATTTCTCAATCAACGCGTCCTTTCGAACAGCGATCCAGCTATTGGATTATGCGGTACTGTGTTTCACCTTTTGCTTCTCGTCACTGAGAAACGGTGCATACGAAAACATGAAATGTATACAAGCGGAACAGTTTTCTCTGACTGCAGCCACCAGATAGCAAATGGTAAGAGCTTTCTCTTAGGGAGATGTTGAGGATGTCTGATGAACTTGCCTTTGAATTTTTGTCTGGCTCCAGTTGGACCCCAGTAGGGTATCACGGTGACCCCTTCGTACTATGCCAAATGCTTCATATATCTAGATGTGGAAATAAGGGCAATTCAGAAGAAAAAAAACACAGGTCGTAAATCTAATTTGAATTATCTCTTTTATTTTTGGTTACAGGTGCAGTCTGTGACTCACACTGAAACAGTCAGAGCCCACAAGCTTCATGTTTCACCTTCAAAATCAAATTAACAATCATTTATCGCAGGAGAGGTAACTAAGTCAAATTATTGTACTTGGTGACAATCTGTATATGAAATGTTTATTTTTGTTTTCTGTCCGCTATTGCAACCATATACTTTTTGGCATGATAAGAAGCTTGCAAATAATAATACACGTCAACAAACAATTAAGTACGTGTAATTATCACGAAAAATGGTGTGTGAACGTTTGCACAGACTCTCGAAACTGAACCATTCAACTGCTGCAACCGACCTTTTGAAATGCGATGGACACCTTACCATTCTATCAACGCCAAAGTTACCCTCTTCCAGAATTAAATTTTTATAAAGTGGACACTATTTAATTTGCAGCCACCGAGCACATACAACCAGGTTCATTGCTAGGTATGACTGAAGACCTCAAGAGTTGAGAGTGAAGGTATCAGGCAGATTCAAAAAACAGTGCACTGAAATAGCATGACACCTCACCGTGGTCTTGGTGCATGGTCTGAAGCAAGGCCAGCTCCAGCTCTCCCAGTGCAGGTGGTGCACGATGACCAGGGTGGGGAAGAAGGTGACCACCGAGGCGTAGTTGACCAGCACGACCAGGCCGGCAAAGAGCCCGAAGGACTTGACGGCTAGCAGCGGAGAGAAGGCGTTGGCGAAGAAGGCGATCATGGTGGTCAGTGACGTAATAAACATGGACTTGGAGGCGTGCCGGAAGCAAGAGCTGACGCGTGCCTCGAGGCTGTCGTACTGCTCATGCGCACTGCCACGCCAGGTGTCGAAGTAAACGAAGATGTCGTCTGTTCCAATGCCCAGGATGATGAACACAGCAAGGACATTAAAGATGCCGAAGTATCTGAAAAGAAATGTTGAGTAAAGAGAGATGGGCAGGCGAGCAGGCAAGCAGAAAGAGAACACACAGACTGGCAGACAGGCAGACATGCAGACACATTGGTGGACAGACATATTTACGGAAAGTCAGGTGAACAGACAGACGAAAAGTCATTCTGAGAGAGTAAGATGGGCAAACAGACTGAAATGTAAGCTACCAGATTACCGACTAGCTAGACAGACGGACAAACAGGCGGACTGACCGACTAATTGACTAATTGACTGACTGATCTGAAAAACAGCTCCCTAGCCCAGCTATATTTTGAAGCACGCAGGTCAAAAACCGTGGGCACCTCTGCTTGCGTAAAAAATGCTGACCTGTACCATTTCAGTATCTTTGGACAAAGATCAGCAAACATAACGACGGTAGTATTGCTCTCGTTCGTATTCATCAAGAAGAGAAAACATTACCATGGAATGATGTCTCTGTTCTTGTCACTGATAAAAAAAGCTGTTAAGAACCTTATTGAAATAAATTCATTCGGCGAAAGGATCATTAAACATTCTTTTAGAAGCAGTATTGCTTTCCGTGAGGATTCTACACTACAAAACCCGTTGCAAGCAAATCCGCATTCGAACAACTGAAAACAGGAGGCGGACTTTCAACAACGTGGTCGATGTAGACCTCACTGATAAGGTGTCCACAGAGACTGTCATTAGTGACTGAGACTCCAGAAGTGTTGACTGAAAAAGGGAGTATCGGTTCCTTGAGAAGCCTTGGACAAAGTCCTCTGTTTGGTCGATCAAGTCGAGACAGATGGCTCCGTCACACAGATATCGATTACCGTTTGTGTCGAGTAAACGAGAATCCTGTGAAATGATTGCACGACAACCACAGGTATCTGGCAACGGTGGTAGAAACAGCAGAACAAAGTTCTCAGCCAGTCTCACATCTCTCCATTTCCATTACCACATCAGTCTGGCCCATGGAAACAGTTGATGAAACGTATGATTACAAGCAGAATAATGGATTTATTTTATTGACAAAATATGCCCTGCTCATGCACATCAAAGAGACCGAGGAAAAACGTTCAGATAGATTTGCTTCTTAGTGTGTATTTCTGATAATCTTAGGCGTAGGTTTTACGTAGTAGAGAGCCAGACGTTGGTGAAGAGCGGGTTTTAAAGGAATTAATAAGATATGAAGCAGTCTAGAAACAGAGGAGGAGGGGGGGGGGGGGGGAGGGGGAGGGGGAGGGGGAGGGGGAGGGGGAGGAGGAGGAGGAGGAGGAGGAGGAGGAGGAGGAGGAGGAGGAGGAGGAGGAGGAGGAGGAGGAGGAGGAGGAGGAGGAGGAGGAGGAGGAGGAGGAGGAGGAGGAGGAGGAGGAGGAGGAGGAGGAGGAGGAGGAAGAGGAGGAGGAGGAAGAGGAGGAGGAGGAGGAGGAGGAGGAGGAGGAGGAGGAGGAGGAGGAGGTTGATAACGATAAAGACGGTTGTGATTGTTATTATTTCATCATCATCATCATCATCATCATCATCATCATCATCATCATCATCATCATCATCATCATCATCATCATCATCATCATCATCATCATCATCATTACAGGTCGTTTCTTGATATATTTGCTTAAATAAGTAAAGAACAACAAGCACAATTACGGCATACGCTAAGCTGCAGGGCGTTTGGCGTCATTTCTACAACGTGGATAGGTCGTTTCCATACGACTTTGCCCAGGGAAATGATGCAACAAAAGATTAGACATTGCAGTCTAATCTAAAGTGCAGCGCATTCATAGACGACAAGTTATCTTTATCAATTTTTTCTTGCATCATATACTGCGGCTGCCTTTGACGTCATTGTCATATGTTAATAATCCTTTTAAAAGGTGTAAATGCAATTTTAAAAGGGGGAATCACACTAAAAGGCGAATATCGTTTCTTTGTTTTTTGTTTGTTTATTTCCTTTCTTGTTTTGTTTTTTGCTGGTTTACATATTAGTTGTTTTATGGTGAATTGCGGAGACGGACATTGTTAACATAATGGGATTTGGCTCGTTCACCAAATGACTCGTTAAAAATCGAACACAATCCTTGTAATGCATTTACTCCAGAAACAGTATTCCTCCACTCTCCCACTCCTTCCGCCCTGCTTCTGCTGCTGCTATCGTGCTCCTCCTTCTCTTCTTCTTCCCCCACCCACCCTCCCTCCCCCCCACCCCAATCCTCCAGCATTCCCGTCTTTTTCCTTCTTGCATTACTGCTCTTTGTCCT